>JAALXI010000103.1:0-67495 GCA_012977755.1 Fusarium nurragi | reverse complement strand
TCTCACGCCAGGTCGTACTCATTCATATGAAATTGTAAGCGCCCTGTCCAGGGTCCAGTAACTGCCTCCCATCTAGTCTCGGTGAGGCCAAGAGTCTAACTGTCTGTCTGTCTGTCTGTCTCTGCCTTCTTCTCCTCTAAGGCCTGCCAAGTACGGCTGCTTGTCTTCCTTTCCAATGTAACAAAATAAATCTTCCCGTCAAGGTATCGTCCTATCTATGCCCAATGTTTATACAAGGTGCTCATCCTGCACCAGTGCCAGCGTCTATTGCAGCGCAGCATTCCAATTACATGTTGTTATCTCAATCAAATACCACCCAGAGCTGTAAGACAATTGTTAGCTATTGTTATACTTGCGACTTCAATGTTTCAAATCTCACCTGCAGCATACGCCATATACCAAGTCCTTGATGCTCCGCCATCAATCCAGGTGGCATCAAACTTGGACTGGGTGAAGAAGGTCCATGCAGTCTTAGGCTGGACTGTTGCGTAGTTGCCGTAGATAACGCCCTTCCATAGGTTGTTGATCTTGTCGACGCGGCCCTTGCTAAAATAAGTATCCCACTCTTGCTGAACGAACGTTCCGGTTCGTGCGAGGTTCGACACAGGGAGGATGGGGATCATGTGAATGCCCTCAATCGCCTCAATGGCTGGATCAAACCACGTTGTGTGGTGAACCTTGTTCTCAAACAGAATACCCGCGACCTTGTTGCCGATGAAGTTCTTAGGCTGAGCGGTGTTGGTCGTGGTATAGTAATAGTACTGTTGCATAGCTCGTGACATGACGGCAAGCTGGAGGTTGGCTCTGTATCCGTTGTCAGTTTCCGTCGTTCAACCTGCATAGCTCAACCGACTTACCGCGCGACCAGGTTGGTGTCCTTAATCACCGTACCCCACATCTTCAGAGCGTAAACGGACATCATGTCCTCGGAACTCGATTCTTGGTCCTTGCCATCCCACATGGCAGTCAGGCCGTGAGCCCAGCTGTGGCCGTGGTACCAATCAAAGCTTCGCCATTGGGGGAAGTACTTGTCGTCGGTGCTAGGGTTCGCATAATCACGAACAAGAGAGTTGACGTACGCCTTGTTGGCTGCCAGCCATTTGCTATCCATCGAGCCAATATAGGCAGCGGCAAGGACGTGATAACCGTAGTGGAAATGGTGATCATTGTAGTACGTGTTACCAAAGTCAGACCCAGCCTCTCCTGTTATGTAGGATGCAGATGAAACAACTCCGCCCCAGACAGCTAGTCCGTTCTGTTAGCTAGGTGGTTTGAAAGACAGCATCAAAGAAAACCTACATTCGTAGACGAGCGGATAGTTTTGCTTGTTCGAACCAAAGCGGGCGAATGCGGTTTTGAGCTTCTCTAAACCAGCCTGTCCCAGAGCCTTGTCACCCAGCATGTTGTTGATTACGTAGATGATAGAACCGAACTTGGCCAGGGCCTGTATTGTGTTAAACCATGGTATGTGGAGTCATCAAGAGTAACTTACCTTGCCAGAGTAGTACATCGAATCTGTGTTGGCCTGTGCATCCATGTCTTGGGAAACCTCAGAGTTGGCGATAGGCGCGATGATCTTCTTCGCGTTGGTAGAAAGACCACGGCTTCCCTTAGATGGGTCCCAAGGAGCAAAACCCACATCAACTGGTAGTGCTGGCTCGACCATGGTCCACGAGTTTCCTCCAACTGCCGTTGCCAAGCCCTTGGTTGTTGTTTGTAGGGTGTATGTCCTCATCTCGTTCTTGGTCGTAGCATCGAACGAGCTCACATGGTGAGGAAGGGCAAAAATCCAAAGCTTTCCAGTCGAGTGGCCACCTCTGGACCATGTAAAAGTGTAAGTGCCCGTTTTGCCAACGTTGTTGCCGCTGATTGTCATGCCAGTTGCATAGATACCGCAACCATTGTCAAGAACCGCCTCAGACTGGCCGACATTGGGGTCCTTTGCAATCTGTATATATCCGTAGAAAGGCTTTGCCGAGGCAGCAAGACCGTTGTTGGTAACATTGAGGGTAAGGGGGTCACCCTTGGTCTTGTAGGCGTAAAGACGCCAAGTGGTTCCATCTTCAAGGACGAAGTTGAACTTACGCACATTAGACTTGGGATCCTTTGTCACTTGAGTCATACTCCGGAAGTAGACGCCGGTCTGGATCCATGGTGTGCCACCGCTGAAGTACGCAGATGTGAAAACGCTGCCTTGGTAAAGGGGGAAGCTGATTGTGGCAGCCGACTTGCTATCCTTTCTAAGGTAAGCTTTGGCGAAGTGAGAGCCGATGGAGTCCATAGTCAAGACAGTGTTCTTGCCGAGTTCCTTGGCAGAAATGATCATGGACTGAATACCGACTGGGTTGATGTAATATTCCACGGCGCCATTAGCTTGAACCGGACCATATGTACGTTGGTCCGCGTCAATGTGGGAGATAGCCATACCCCAGCTTGCTGCCGGGCCTGTTCCAGCCGCCCATGTGAGTGAGTAGGGAAAAGTGTAGACAGGCTGTTGCTGGTTTCCAAGGTAAAAGTTGGAATAGAACTTGTTGGTCCCAATCGGGCTTGATTGAGAGACGATGCCTGCTTTGGAAACTGGATGCTCAGTCTTTCGTTCGAACATGGACGGAGGAGCAATGGTATCGATGGGGTTGGCGAAGATATTAGCAGCAGCCGCCATTTTGGATAGACCAGAAGGTTCCGCGTTCTTGGTAGTAGACTTCAGAGGTTGGAGCAGACTCGTTGGGCTGGGAATCGAAGTACTCAGGGCAGCAGCCTCGGTAAGCAGAGGGTTTTCGAGATCCGTTACAATGAAACCTTCGGTATGAGGCTCAACGTCTGAGAGAGATGGGAGAACAAGGGCTGTTGCTGTAGTGCCCGCCTTGCTGGTACTGACTTTGACGGTTTCCGTCACGGGGATGATGTCCTCTTTGTCGTATGTTGTTAGATACTCAAAAGCAGACGTTTCGACATCCCGTTTGAATTCTTCGTTAGAGTCGTCCCGAGAATCGGCGGAGCTCTCTTGACTCTGAGGCAGGGCTAGAGCTTGTTGTCCCTGAGTTAGCCAAAGAAGCCATATAGGCAAAATAGTGTGAGATCTCATGATGGGCAAGGAGGATGTGTGATTCTGCCTTATTCAAGAAGATCGCAACCTCGACAAGACTGAAGAGGACTGTATGAAGCTGGCTGGCGAGGGTAGTGAAAGGTAGGGGGCTCCATTGCTCATATAATGTACCCTGCCCGGGATCTTCTCCTGGCCTTGAAGCCATCGAATGCGAAAAACCACTAGTTCAGCGGCGCCGCAACTGATGAAGCTAGCGGGCACTCGCATCGGAGAATGGAAATGAAGCGGAATGTGTCTTGGGGGGGGGCACAGAAAGCGAGACGCATATGGCTTACCTGAAGGCTAGACCAAGGCTAGAACTGACCACCAAAAGAAATGCTAGACTAGTGGTATAAGTCGACAACAGGGGTATCAGGTGCTGGTAAAGACTAGCGATGGCGAAGGCGATACTGAGTAAAAGGCGATTCAAGAAAATGGATTCTTTAGGATGGCGTAGGATGCGGATTTGCTGGAATTCGAGGTTACGTTGACAGTTGAACTAGGCAGAGGGGAAAAGGCTCGAGGTGAAATCCATCTTTAATGGATCTTTATCTCAGGGTCCAATATCCAGGAAGCTTGGCCATGTGCTCGATGCCTTGGCTCTTTCTTCATTTCCTGGGTATGACTGAAAGTCAGGAAAGAGCATCACAAGCTTCAGGACAAGATACGTTCCTTCAACAAGCAAGGCCATTTTGCGCATTATCGATCAAGTGTCTGCGGCGCATGTTCTCCGTCTCAGAGGTTAGAGGGGTGTTGTGATCCATGTGCAGCTCAAAGGGGAAATCCCTTGGATGCTCGATGCTCGTCTGTGGCGCCCGCGTGTGCCTGCAGCTTAGCCCTTCGCCGCAATGGGTAAGCTGCTCCTAGCTCCAGGGACTATCGATTCGCGATAAATTAGCCCCACGCAAAATTCCAAGGGGGCGGCTTCGCTTGAGTTTGCCACATCTTTTTTAGCAGTGGATTAACGATCAAATTTGCTTGCACATTCAGCTTCGGAGAGCTTCACCTGTGGTGAGTGGACGCCACTTGTCTCCTTCATTATCCTCCCGGCGTTCATTCCCGAATCAAGTCTCAGCCATGCCCGTTGAGACCCTAGAGGCTTTTCAGCTAAAGTTGATTTATTGTTTCGCATATATACTACATAATCCACGCATAGTGATGTTGCTTTTGTCCCCACGTACTCATTATTGATCTCGCGATGACCGCGGCTGATGAATCCCAAGTCATCCACCCTCTGTCTAGTGTCCGATCCATTCATCTTTGAGGTGTCTTTTATCCAACCACTTCGACGACCCGATGTAGCATTTGTGAAAATGGCATCCCGACTTCATATCATGCCGAGTCAAGTGACTGTCTCAGTTTGATGTTAGAGAGGCAGTTGAGACAACACTTGACTTAGGGTAACATCTTCCCAAGTACCAGGAAACAAAGGGAGTGTGTTAGAAACTAATAAGAGACAAAATCAATCCAGTGACCTAAACGTTCCGGCGTGTCTCAAGAGCCCCGAAGCAATGGACATTTTTAGCACATGGGGTCAACCACGCTGAATGCAAAATCGCATTCCAGAAAAGGGCACAATGTGCTTGGTCATGCCAATTATCACTTGGCAACGGTATTTTGTTGCGTATTCTCTTGTCCAGACCTAAACATAAACGCCCGCTAAAATCTCCTGGTGAATACGCCAGGACATCTCCAGTAACAGTTCACAACCCCAGCGCATCGTATTTGCCTCTTCCACCTTGCTCGATGATCTGCCGAAGATCTAGACGTGTTTCCTTGCTTGGTTGCCGCTCCCTAATGCTGGGTTTATTCTGGTCCACCAGCTTCGGCACCTGCTTGGTCGTTCGAGACTCAACGATCCCTTTGATCCGTTTTCGTTTCCTCTCGGCTTCTTGTTCACCCCGTTCCGCTTCGTGACGACATCTGCGAATGTCGCTTTTTCGCAACACCCATGGCTTGGAGAGAACTTCAGACTGGAATCTGACCCTCTTTTCCCAAAGCGTAACCTCTTGTGCGGTACTCTGTAGAACAGCCATCTTTTCAATAGTGAGCTGTCGCTCGTCTCTGAAAGTGGAAAGGCCCCCCTTGACGTCTACAACAGATCCAACGTCGACATTCGGAAAGGGGTTGGCAGCTAGGGGCGGATTCGTTCCCGCCTTCTTCGGAGCATCTCCTGCTGTCGTTGCGTTGCCGTCCCCTCCCGCGAGAACTGATATTGCAGCAGTGCACTCGATGCATGCACCGCTGCTATCGTCTATAGTATAGATACGCCGACCCGGGAATTCATCAATAGCGACGACTAACCCGACTATGCGCACCCATTTGATTGGTAGATTCTCATAGAAGTAGAAGTTTTCACCTTGACATCGTTAGTCGTCAAACTAAACTCATAGACTGGTTTGATCCGAGTATTCACCTTCAAAGCCCCCGTGCTGGTCAAGACCATGAATATCGGCTACACGAAAGAGGCACCATTGGTTCACGGTCGGCGCGAGGTGAAAGCAGTACCGTGGGTAGATTGGGGGCTTGACGTCCTCACTCATATCATAATAGCAGTGTCCTCAGCGGGCGATTATATCGCTCCCTAGCATCGTCAATGAGATGTCGCCCTTTTCGCAGATGATTTGCAATGATGTGACGCGTTGTATAAGAATGGAAGACAGACGAAGTGAGCACTGGTCAATATTCACGGTCACCAGGTGGGTCCCACCAAAAGCTGACAAAAATACTGGCTTGTAAAAACTACAACCGAGGGGTTGCGCTCCAGAAAAAGCCACGTACCTGTCGGGATATTTTTGTCATATGTCATAATAGCATGAAGCCCTCTGATATAGGGTAGACCAGACTTCTATGAACGTCCGAGAGATGTTATCACGGACAGAAAACAAATTCATTATATAACAGGGAAGTTCGATCGTCTAAAGAACGAATGTTATGCATATTATTTAGTAAAACCACTTCAAGGTGTGCTGCATGGGCGGTTGAAAGATAAAAGAATATTCCGCCTATATTACTACTGACGCCCAAACACCAAACCGAGACTTCCAATGTACCTATTCGTCAACCCCGTTGTAGCTCATGCTACGGTCTCTATCCATTTCTCAGCGTTTTGACCTCTTGGAGCCCTTCAGACGAGAAGCAGCAGCTTGAAATGCCTCCTCCGACGGCTCATCCTCAACAGGTCGCTTTTTTCCCTTCTTCCCCTTACTCTCCTTGGCGCCATACTTCTCAGCGAGATGATCTAGAAAGCCCTCAGAGCGATCCTGTTGTCTTTTCTGAATCAGTGCCGCCAGATCCTCCTCCGAGTTTCCCTTGCCCTTCTTCTTCTTCCCCTTCTTCTCGCCGAATAGCTTGTCGTGTACACCAAGCTCCTTGGCGTAGTCCTCAGCCTCTGTAGCTTCTGCCCGGGCCTTCTTGGTGCGCGTCTCCCGCTTCTTCTTCGTCTCTTTTGTGTAAGCAGGGAAGCTAGGCACCTTCTTGCTCTTGATAGCCTCGTCGATGATCTCGCGGAAGCGCTCGTCATCCTCCAGCACGTCGCTTAGCATGACCCTCTCGTACAGCGCATCCATATCGCCCTCGCAGTCTTCGTAGGCATCGAGTACATCTCCCTTTTCTTCATCGGAACCTTTGTATTTCTTGGCAAATTTCTCGATGGCGTCGCTCGAAACAGACTCCTTAAATTGCTCTCGGTAGTAGTCGCTCCAGTTGAACCCTTCTGAGTCTACAATCGATTCCGAAGTCGAGCCAGTCTCGTCGTACCGTTTGCGCCGGGCGGGATCTGAAAGGATGGCATATGCGAATGCGATAGCCTGAAATTTCTCGTGCGCAGCATCCTTCTGGTCTTGGGGGACCTTGTCTAGAAGAAGGATTAGCGATAGGAATACGTTTTGTAGCACAGATTCAGCAAACCTGGGTGATGCTTAAGGGCGGCCTTTCGATATGCTTGCTTGATCTGATCGCCTGTCGCAGTTGTTTCGAGACCCAGGACCTCATAAGGGTCGATGGTCGGAGGTCCGCTCTCTAGTGCATCTTCGTGGTCGGACATCGTGTTGATATTGTCGAGTTTGGTTGTAGGTTCGAGTGAAGCTCGAGCTACTAGAACGGAAGACGCGCTGCAACGCGCTCGCAGGGAAGAATGTGGGGCTGATGTTAAAGTGCTTTCGGTCATCGGAGCTTATGTTCGCCGACCGTTTAAATGGATCAAGATCTCCCACATCCGGATGTCTCAATTATACGGATACAACACTCGCATTAATATCAACATGACCACAATAGAGCCTGGGGATCACAAGGCCGCTATGCAGCGCGCTTTGGGGTTGGCTAACAACTCTCCCCCTAAGCCCACCAACTTCCGCGTGGGGGCTCTAATTGTGCGCCTTGGCGACAGCACCATCATCGCCGAAGGATACACTCTTGAACTTCCTGGAAACACGCATGCAGAAGAAACATGCCTGATGAAGTTGGCTGAGCAGCACGGAACGACAGAGGAGAAACTTTCAGAGGTGTTCAATACCCCTCATGCCCTTTACACCACCGTTGAGCCCTGTTTCAAGCGGCTGAGCGGCAAGCTACCCTGTGTCGAGAGAGTACTGCGCCAAAAGTCATGGATAACTCAGGTCTACGTTGGCGTTCAGGAGCCCGAGACTTTTGTGGGGGAGAACACGGGTCGCAAAACGCTGGAGGATGCTGGTATTGAGATTCACCACGTCTCAGGCTTGGAGGATGAGATTCTTAAGGTTGCGACTGCAGGTCATGTAAAGGAATGAGAGTTGGGCACCGGGCTATGAATAATCTTCTTATTTTATGCTCAGAGCTATGTAACACTTAGTGGGTGCCTTGTCTACCTTGTATCTTGGTTGTTCTGTCTTGCTTTTCATCTGATGTTCCGTCAGACAGCGGATAGAAGACAAATTCGGTCAACTAAAATCGTCGTATTGGGCCCCATATAGTGCCTCTGGACGACTCTTAGGAGCAAAAGAGATTCACTATAGATATGTGTACTCAGATGAGGTCATTGCGACACATCAATGGCTTCTTAGCAGCTTGTCATCTTCAGCTCTATCAAATCTCACCTGTGACAGCGTTCCTCTATACATATGTCACAAAGGTCATCCTCCACGTTGTCTTCATATACCCATTGAGTACATGGAGGAACGAATCCACGACGCCTACTTCTGCCTGCGTAATTTCCACAGGGCTTAATACTGATAATCTCCATTCTCACATGGCCGGGTTCTTCTTCTTCCCAGTGGTTTTTGGCCGGACACCCAGTACGATCGCAAGGGCAGATCCAACAGATGACACGTCCGTGACACATCGCAACAGTCATGCTTGAAGGTTGAGGCGGCGTATATAGACGATGTGATATCTAGTATATGTGTTTGATGGAGAAGAAAGTCTCTGTCCCGGGCGTGAGAATAAGTATTTATACTTGAGTTTTGGCACTGATTCAGTTATCCTCAAGAGTGTAGGGTTTGTTTATGGGATACAGGTATTAAAGATCTTATAATCCAAGCTATCGATTTGGCCCAGGCTGGCGAGTATATGTCACTTAGCGCCTTTGTCTCTGGGCTCTCGCGGGGTCTTCTTGTCACTGCTGCCGCTTTCCTCCTGAGTCTCCACGCAGGTGAGTTGGCACTCGGGACAAAGCAGCGCTGGAACCATGAGTGTATGCCATGTAAAACATTGACAGCTGGGTTTAAGGTATCGGTTGAGAACCTGCTCTGGGGGCCCATTTACAATCCACCAGTCGCAAATATCCCATGCAATTGTGTCGACTTCGATTCTGCAGACATGCCCTTGGGTAATAAGTCTGTGAGGAACAATTCCCCTCTTGGGACATTGCGTGTTTCTGCAAGGGCAGATATAAAACCCACGCTGACCGGTGCACATGGTGTTTCCTGGGTTTGTTGATTCCGCTATCTCTTTCGTGACATCCGAGATCTGATCGACTGATGTCTTGCTCGTGGCTTGTCCCTTCTTATGATATGACGGCAGTCCAGTGTGATTAACAAAAATGGTCCTCTGGGGGCCCATTTGTCATGATGTTTGTTTGTAGGTTTGCACGAGGGTGATTCCCTGTATCGCTGATGGTCGTTACTGATGCATCAAGGAGTGATGGATTGGCGAATGTTTACAGCTGTCTGGTTGTAGTTGAGCTTCTGAATCATGACGACAGCCTTCCGGTGCTGGTTTTATTTGAACAATGAGGGAAGCTGAGCATTGCTAGAGCTGCGACATATGTGTGGCCTCGAGTATATATGGTCAGCCAACATAGGATTTCTTACTGAACGTAGTAACGTTGCCAGAACCCCAATATCGTTGGAAATTGATCAGAGTCATCTCGGCTCTGGGTTTCATAGCATGCATCAAGTTACACAAACCGTCCCTATAAGTGACTGGGCTCGATCTCAATATGAGTTCAGACACTAGACAAACAATAGTCAGTGGGGCGAATTGAAGGGGAATCCCCTTGTGCAAGGCTGCATCTGCGGCTGCGGCTGCAACTGTTCAAAGTGAAACATTTGTCATGTGTTGTCTGTTTGGATATCCGAACCTGCAGGACTGGTCTAGCATAGTGGAAATTAAGTGGACAGATGGTCGATTGCAAGCGCACCAACTAAACCACATACCTCTTTACCAACGGCCAAGTAAGAATTCCAGAATGTACTCAATCGGGCTGAAGCATCTTTCTTCTCGAAACAAGTACGTACATGTCCTTGGCATCGTTGACAAGCGGGGTCAGAGCTAAGAAGCAAGCCTCCACGTCTACTGTAGAGCTGGTGAATATGATGAGCGACAAGCTCATGTTCCACGTGTTTGCGTAAAGTGACTCAAGTGAACTGGCTTAATTGGGTTTCCCTAAGGGTAAACCGTTTCCGTTGACAAAGGTTGATCACTGCAACTGCCGCCCAATTGACAACGGTCAGACGTCATGGCTTGGAGGCCGACCATTCTCAGGGCTACGCTACAAAGCCTGGCGCGTAGAAAGAAAGAGAAAAAACACAAGCATACCATTCTTTTCTTTCTTTTTTCTTTCTTTCTTTCTTTCTTTCTTTCACACAGAGTTTCTCTTTCTAGCTTCGATCCAGCTCTCACGTTAATAACCATTTATTGAACCTCAAACCCAGACGTTGCCCCCCGCACACTCGACGTTAGCTCACCCGGCTTGCCCCACCAAAACGATAGCTTCCTAGCGCGCCCGCGGTAGTTCTCCCGTCGTCCCCTGGCCCGACATCTCTAAACCCAACTTCAGCTTTCAGCAGTCAAGCTTTGTGTGTCAATTAGAAAAGGCTGCTTTGTTGCTTCTTTTGAGTGATTCACGGTCACATGAGCACCTCTATGCTTGCGGACTCTCGTATAAAGCGACCCAGCCTTCTCCCTTCAACCTCTTCTCAGCTCTCATCGAATAACACTTGGAAGACAAACATCTACCTCGAATATTCTACAGGATAGTTTTTCTTGATTTTGAATCTCATCATCCTTGCTTCTGTCTTTTCACATCACTGTCTTACTATTCACGTCTTGACACCCTTTTGACACCATACCCTGAGCATCACTGTTCGTTCTCACTATGGCGGACAGAGGTGATCGAGGGGGTCGTGGAGGCCGTGGCCGCGGAGGACGCGGTGGACGTGGCGCTGGCCCTTCTGAAGGAGGTGGTGGACGTGGTGGTGGCTACCAAGATAACCGAGGTGGTGGTCGTGGTGGCCCCCCAGGACCTTCTGACTCTAGAGGTGGACGAGGACGAGGAGACGGCGGTTTTCGCGGCAGAGGTCGCGGTGACGGAGCTCGTGGCGACTTTAGAGGTGGTTACGGCGGTGACTTTCGGGGTGGCTTCAGCGGTCCCAGAGGTGGCCGTGGAGGGTTTGATCGCGGAAGAGGAGGATTTCGAGGCGGTCGAGGGGGAGGACCACCATCCAACGAGCCACGCATCTTCTCGTATGCTCTCTCTAATCCCCGGTTCATCATCTTTTATTCATACTAACTCTTGCAGTGTCGGAACTGCTGTCCCCCAACCTGACATTGCCATCACGGAGCTCGAAGATGAGGTGGTGAGACACCAAAACTCCATCAATCAGCTCACGTCACAGATGGGCAAGTTGGGGGTAGAAGACCAGCAAAATGCGGGCAAGTTTCCCCCACGGCCTGCTTTTGGAACCGGAGGACGTCCAGTTACTTTGTTTGCCAACTACTTCCAAATCCACGCCAAGATGCCTGTCATTTACAGATACACCATGACGGTCAAAGAAATTGTGACTGAGACGGAGGGCGAGACCAAAGAGCCCGCTGCCAAAACTAAGGGGAAGGGCAAGCCTGGCAAGCCTGGAAAGTCTCAAAAGTCCGGTCCTCGTGAAGTCAAGGGCCGCAAGCTTTTCTTTGTCATCCAGGAGACTCTGAAAGAGCTTACCAGGAATGATAAAAAGTTGCTTCTCGCCACCGAGTTCAAGTCACAGCTTATCTCATTGCGAAAGCTAAACTTGGAGAATGATAACACTCTCCGGCTGAGCATGGCGTCTTCAGCAAACCCCGAAAAGACCGACGTCTTCGAAGTTGCTTTCCATGGACCCGCAGAAGCCCGGGTTGATGACATGCTCCGGTACGTCAACTCGACCACCGGGGCTTCGCAAGACACGAGCGATACCTCCAAAGACAACGACGATGCAGCCAGGGCCCTAGCCTTTCCTAAGTTCCCGGATGTCGTTGATGCTCTGAACATAATCTTCGGCTTTGGTCCAAGGTCCAAGGTTGACGAAATCAGTGCTGTGGGAAACTCGCGTTTCTTCTCGTTCAGGAACGGTGGGATCACAACTGACATGTCCATGAGAGGCAGACCTCTCATTGCTGCGCGTGGGTACTTTCAATCAGTACGCCTGGGCACTGGCCGTCTTCTTTTGAACACCAATGTCACCCATGGTGTGTTCAAGCTTGACGGCAAGTGTAACCAAATCTTTCGGGGCCTGGGTGTATATGCAGCATCCAGGATAGATCGCTCTATCATGCCGAAGAAGTTGAAGTTGATCAACAAATTCCTTCCAAAGACTCGTGTATGGGTAAGGATGAAGTTTGGGAACGGTAAGGAAGTTCGCAAATCCAAGGCAATCCACGGTCTAGCTTTCGCGCCCGAGATCTTACGAGCATGTCGTGACGCAAAGAACCCACCCCAGTTTCAACCTGATTGGGAATATCCTGGCCCGGCGAATGTGAAATTCTACCGGGAAGAGGACGGGAAAGGTCAATATGTTACCGTTTCCGCCCATTACAAACAAAGTACGTCTGTTCTTCTCGCCCTTGAACAAGTATCTAACATGCTACCCAGAGTATGGTGTCGATCTTGAGAACTTCCCTCTTCTGAACCTCGGCACTGCCGCAAGGCCCACGTTTGCCCCGGCAGAGTTTGTCGAAATCCAACCAGGACAGTCGATAAAAGCCAAGTTGAACAGCCAAGAGTCGACTGCGATGGTCAACTTTGCTTGCCGATCGCCATATGACAATCTCTTTTCCATCTCAACGGACGCACGCGAGACCTTAGGCCTCGATGATGAGACACTGGTATGCGTTGCTGTGATGCAATCTCACATGATAGAAGCTGACAGATTCAGAACCAATTCGGCATCCAAGTCGATAAGCAACCCCTCACTGTTCAGGGACGCGTTCTATTTGCGCCTGGCGTTGCTTACTACGACTTCAAGAAGAAGCTCATCGAAATAGTCCCACGTGACGCATCTTGGAACATGAGAAATATCAAGGTTTATAGGCCCGGCAAGACTATCACACGCTGGACTTATATCAACGTCATCCCGGGGAGGTCCGGAACTGTCCCAACCAAAGTTGTCAACGACTTTGCCAACTTCATGAAGGGGATGGATATCAAAATTGGCGCTCCCGTGAACCCTCCCAGTGATGTAATCACCCACCAGCAATTCGCGCAAGGAGATGCAGACAGGTTTTTCAAATGGGCTAAGAATAATGAGCTGGAGTTTGTGCTTGTGATGCTTGGCACATCGGAGTCAGAGGTGTACGGCAAGATCAAGACCTTGGGCGACTGTACGTATGGCATTCATACATGCTGTGTTCAGGCCGACAAGTTTTCAAAGGGTCAGCTTGGTTATTTCGCCAACGATGCCCTCAAATGGAACTTGAAAGCAGGCGGTGTGAACCACAAACTCCACAACGAATTCGGTATCATCAAGGAGGGCAAAACAATGGTGGTTGGCTACGATGTCACGCACCCGACCAACATGCCTTCGGACAAGAGCGATGCTGCCCCCAGCTTGGTTGGCCTGGTGGCAACCATCGACCGGGATATGGGACAGTGGCCTGCTTACTCTTGGGAGCAATCATCCAAGCAGGAGATGCTGGATGAGACTTTGACCGAAGCGTTCAAGACACGTCTTGGGCTGTGGAAGAAGCACAACAAGGGGCAGTTGCCCGAGAATATTGTTGTTTTCCGTGACGGTGTATCGGAAGGTCAATTTGCCCAGGTCCTCCAGAAAGAACTGCCGCGCATCCGCATAGCTTGCAATGCCACGTATCCGAAGACCAGAGCGCCCAAGATCGCCATCGTCGTTTCCGTCAAGCGACACCAAACACGCTTCTTCCCTGCCACCGAAGACAACCTGCCATCCAACAACAACATCCAGGGCGGTACCGTCGTGGATCGAGGAGTCACGCAGGCCAGGTATTGGGACTTTTACCTCACCGCCCACGCAAGCATCAAAGGCACGGCTCGTCCTGCACATTACACAGTCTTGCTAGACGAGATTTTCCGCGCCAAGTTTGGAGCCGAGGCCACCAACCAACTCGAGAAGTTTACCCACGAGCTTTGCTATCTGTTCGGACGCGCTACCAAGGCTGTAAGCATCTGCCCTCCGGCGTACTACGCAGACATTGTGTGCACTAGAGCCAGATTCTACCGACCTGAGTTCTTCGAAGTCAGCGACACGGACAGCATCGCTACTGCTGGGCCAGGCTCGAGTGCTGGTGGCAGCAACCAAGTCCACCCCGCGCTGGCTAATTCGATGTACTACATCTAAGGTGCTTTGTGCTCTTAGAAATGAACTGTTCTTTTGAAACGCTATGGAGGCGAAGCCTTAATAGAGTAGTGGGTTATGATCTTCTTTTTCTCTGGGCTTGTCAGTTGAAACTAGGAGCGGGATATTGCTTGCGGGTTTTTCTGATTTTCTTGCGTTGATACTTTATGTTGGATGGATAGTAACGAGAAATGGAGACTAGATTGTAACCTGATCAGGAAATACAACGGTAGGAACGATTTTATGATTTGGTTTAGGTCAAATAGTATTGTGTCAATAATTCAATCGATATGTGAAGTCATGGCTGAAGATGGCTCTATTTCTATATCTTTGCCTTGACGCTGTTCTTAGCTCGAGGCGCAGGCTTGCCGATATACTTTTGAAACTCTTCTGAGACAGTACTCTTCTCCTCTTTGGTCTTATTTGCCCACTCGACATATTCACGCTCATCGGTCCACCACTGTTCAAGCTCGGCCTTGATCCAGTCAGCTGCAGCACTTGCACAGAAGCGCGGATCCTCCATGGGGATCAAATGGCCGTTTTTCTCGCCAACAACCTTCTTAACACGGCCCTTCGACTGGCCACCACTGCCGCCTGTACCGGTTCCTGTCAGAGCCATCTTCTCGTCCTGAAGCTCTGGCGGAGAGACGTCACTCTTGCCGCCAAAGACGTAGAGGACACTGGGGCGGACATTGGGTAGGCGAACGACGGTATTGGGGCCCTCGGGGCGGTAGACAGGATATGTTGACCAGCGTCGGTTGAGGCTTGGGTCGAGATCGGGTGCGTATTCAGGATGGATTACATCCCTACCCTGAGCATCGTATGCTTGCCAGCTAGGACGTAGGAAAGTAAAGATCTCTTGGTGTTTTGTCGTGGTTAAAGTTACACTTTCTTCCCCGGGTACATTCGTGATACCGTAGTCTAACCAACGTTGCAACACACGAGGATCCCATGACTTGTAGAAGGGGCTGCGGTTGAAGGATGCTGCCGCTTCAGCGCGGGAAGGCCAGACTTCGCGACGGTACATGCTCGCTGCTGCTGGACCAGCGCTTCGAGCGCCGGGCGTGGAGGCGTAGTGGGAGATAACGGGGTCCAGAAGAACAAGGGACGTGAAGACGCGAGGATGGAGCAGGGCGACGTTTGTGAGGGCATTTGCACCGAAGGAATGGCCCATTGCCATTATTGGCGGAGGAGGGCGGAAGGTGTTGATCATGTGGAGGATATCACGAGCATAGTCGAACCAGCTTGCTAAGAAGACGTCAGTAATGAGAAATCTGAAGTGAGAGGAGGGTGGCCTACGGTCATTGCCAAGGGCGTCTTGGTTGATAATGCCGCTCTGGCCTTGCCACGCTGTATCAGCTATCCATATGCTTCGGATACGAACATCGCGGCGTTTGGCCTCGTGGTAGAACTCTTCCCAGAGAGGTTCGTATAGTTCCTTTCCAAAATGATCAACATGAGCCATTGCGAATATAGGTTTTGGGCTTACCTTGGGAAAGCCATTGGCATGGCCACCGATAATGGTCACGTCGCCTTTCTGAGGATTGGGGTTATCTCTGGGAGTGTATTGCTTGATATGTAAATAAAGCTTCTCATCTTGCGAATGGGACGTTGCGCGGGCGTATTCTCGTATATGTGAAGCTGCGATTGTATGCTCTTTGACGGTGAAGGGAAAAGAGGACATGGCGATGATACAGCAGCACTTGAGCTGATGCAAAGTATGAGCTGGTACTGTTCAGATTGAGATAGCCGCACCTGAATGTTGAAGGGAGTATATAAGAGCCTGGACGAAACGAGGTTGAATAGAGAACCGGCCTCGGCAACGTTTGTGGGGCGCCCGGTAGCGGGTGGGGGCGGGGGGATACCTCGGTACCTGCGGCCGGGAAGTGGCTGTCGATCTCTAAGCTTTAGCCCCTAGCTCACCTTACCTTAACAACACCTCACGCAGCTGATGGTCTGGGCAGCACAACGTCTTGGCGATAACATGAGATGCTTCAAATAGAGCGTCTCCCATATTGCACAGGCGTGATCCGCCGCCCGCCATCGCCATGGCTCCTCGACTGCTCCTCTTCGCCGGAGCACCACCGGCTTCATCGCTGACCGCCCAGTCCTGCACCCTAACGCAAATCGACGACTCCTTCGCGGATTTTCTAGGGCTGGTTCCTCACAGATCAACTCCCGCGGCACCTTCAAGTCTCGCACCGTGGCGCTCTCTGCCGCTGAGCCGAAAACCTCTGCACACGGGGTTTAGCCAGGCGCATGATATCAGCATCAACCTAGCCAACCAATCCGACTTCTTCACTACGGCTGAAGTCTCGTTTAAAGAGCAGTCACAGTCCTTCGAAGGCGTTGATCCGGAGACTGTGTTATCGCAGTTCTACGACCACTCTTTGGCTGTGCATAACTCACTTCCCTCATCGCAGTTGGATAGCTTTGAGGAGACGACATTTGAGGAGACGTCTTTCATGACGACTTCTTGTACAGGACAGGCTGAAGCGACAGAGTCTATGCCTTCTCACCTATCCGATTTGGAAGATATACCGCCTGCGCCGAGGATTCTGGCTCTCAATCCCCAGACCGTCACGCTCAATATCATCGTCGGTATTATATCTATCGCCCAGCCCCGGACCGTGACCACGCGCTGGGGACGCACGCTGTCATTAGTTGAGATTCTAGTCGGCGATGATACCAAGACAGGATTCGCTGTCACCTTTTGGCTCGACCAAGAGAACGCCGCGGCCGCCGAGATCAATGCCCTTCGGCGGCAGGATGTAGTTCTTATGCAGAATGTCGCTCTTCATGTATTCAAGGGCAAAGTATACGGCCAGAGCCTCCGCAAGGGTATGACCCAGGTGAGCTTGCTATGGAGAAGAGATGGTGCCGGGCTCTACTCCACGAGGGAGCTCTCTAAGCGTGGCCAGGTGCATCCGCAGTTACAAAAGGCGAAGCAGGTGAAAGATTGGGTGCTGAAATTCGTGGGAGCCGATGTTGGAGTGAGGACAAGGTCTAGAAAGGCGCGAGTTTCATGGGACAAACCACCAGATGATACACAATAAACAAAGTTTTTGCATTCCACCAGACTTTTAATTTAATTAGTCATTCTATGATATTAGACACTTGTTATTTCCTGCGCCAAATGCCAGATGCAAACTTGAGAAGAGAGATGTCTGTGGGTATCTATGCCAAACGCCAACTATCGAACAAGAATTGATTTTACAATTTGTTTAGACAGGCACAGCGGGCTCGGGCTTCCTGTCCTCGCCATTGGGGCCCTTCTTGACAGACTTCCATTCGAAGCTCAGACAACAAATAAAAGCACAAGCAGCGCAAGCGAGGGAAATGTAGAAGGTATCTCGGAGACCCTTCATGTAGGCCTCAAGAACAGTGTCGAGGGCATCCAGACGACCCATCTTCTTCAAAGTACTCTCGATCTGTGAGGCTCCGATGTTGATGAAAATGGTAGGATCAATGCCAATGTTGTCAGCCTTGATGGTGTCGATGAGGCCATTCTGGAAGACAGTTTGAGCAACAGCGATAAACAAAGCTCCACCGAAAGCTTGGAAGAATTGAACACAAGCGGTACCGACGGGAACCCAATCCTGGGGCAGTACAGTCTGTATGATGAGGACACCGATCTGGAAGCCTGCTCCGATACCCAGACCAGCGATGACCTGATAGCCGAACCACTCTTTGAGGGGAGAGTGGACATCAAGAGTGGTGAGCATGCCGCAGCCGACAGTGTAAAGAATCATGCAGGGGATGACGACATAGTTGTAGTAACCAATGGCGGTAATAAGGCCTCCGGTGACGATGGAGCAAAGAACGGTAGCGAGGAGGAGGGGGAGAATCTTGATTCCAGCTTGGACGGCACTAACACCCTGGATAGCCTGGAAGTAGAGAGCTTCGAAAATGTCAGCTGAAAGAAGTGGCAGCTAAATGCATAGGGTACTTACAGAGGTAGTAGATGAGAGGGAAGAAACCGGCACCAAAGAACATGGAGAACAACATAGCAGCCAATGTATTGCGGTTCTTGAACAAACGGGGGGGGAGAGTTCCCCGATCGCCCTGCCGGAGCTGGATAATAATGAAGATGGCGATCATGGCGCCGAAACCGCAGAAGAGGCCGATGATGCGTGAGTTGTTCCAAGGATAGTCGGCACCACCCCACTGCAGAGCGAGGAGAAGACAGACAATGGCAGGGATGAAGATGGCCGTACCAGCAAGATCGAGCTTGCGGATACGGGCCATCAAGGGAAGGTTGTCGTCGTCGGTTGAATTGCGCTTGACATGGACGAAGAAGAATACGATGATCATGGCGAGTCCACCAATGGGCAGGTTGATGTAAAAGCACCAACGCCAAGTGGCATGCTCAGTGAAGGCGCCTCCAAGGAGAGGGCCAGCGACGGAAGCGATACCCCACATACCACCGATAAGACCGAAAGCAAGAGGACGCTTGTCAAGGGGCACTGAGAGAGAAGTTAGTTAGGTTGATAACGGCGATGCCAGGGGTAGACGTACTGATAAGAGAGAGGATGACAATAGAACCGGAGAAGAGACCAGCAGTTCCAATCTAAGAGGACAGTCAGCGAGATATCAAGAATTGTGGATTGTGGTAGATTGACTTACTCCGGCAATGGCACGTCCAACAATAAAGGCGACAGAAGAGGGCGCAACGGCCGAGATCAAGCTGCCGATCTCAAAGATGAAGACGGCAGCGAGGTACGCGATCTTGACATTGAAGTACTTGTAGATAGTACCATACATAGGCTGCAGGGCCGTCGTGGTAAGGAGATAGGCAGAGCCATACCACCCGATGTCCTTGACGCTCTGGAACTTTGCGGTAATGGCACCGAGCGCAGGGGCGATGATGGTCTGGTCGAGAGCAACGAGAAAGATGGCGAGGCAGAGAGACGAGATAATGAGGGTGAGCTTGGCAGCGCCGGGGTATTGGGGCTCTTCACCGGCGGCATTGGCGGCAACAGAGCCGGCCTGCTGCTCCTTGTTGTCGGCAGAAGTATCCATGATGTTGTTGGAGCCGACTTCAGTCTTTTCGTCGGACGACAGACGAGTCTCGTCAAGCATGGCGTTGGTTGGCGCCGTGGCAGGTGTAGTCGTGGCCATGGTAATGGCAGGTTCCTTTTGCGGGATTGTGTGGTGGAGGGAAGAAAAAGGAAAGAAGAGCAAGAGCTAGAAGTTGTTTTATTGTGTACAATCAGTAGCGTTGTCCAGGCCCGGGCAACCAGAATGGGTTTGTCTCGGGAGGGAAGGGGAGACCACTGCAGCCTTCCAGTGTTTGCTTGTCTCCGTCGAGGAATGGGAGCGAGAACGGGGAATGGGGGGAGTAGCCTAGCGAAGAAAGGGAAAGAGTGGTTTTTTCTGTCTTGGTTTAGGGAGATGGGCTGAAGATAGTTTAATATTAAATAATACGTCAGTTTCAGTCACTGGTGATTCAATCCGTATTACTCGACGAGTCCCACAGGAGACTAAGATCCCGTAGTAAGCACACTCATCCCTTGTCCTGCAGGGACAGTTCGAAACATCGAAAAGCCCGAGAGTAGAGTAGGTAATAGATTGATTATATAGACGCGGCAACGTATTCGTCCGTGTGCCGGTCGGCGCAAGTGACGGCCACTCAGCAGCCAGAGACATGCACGACCAGCGGCTTCTCCATTGTCCCCAGTATAACCGGGCTGATTTGGGATGTGAGTACGATGCGATAGGCGAGTCGAAAGGACGTGCGTCGGACATTCCACCAAGGCCGATGTCCGAGGGTGGGAATGAGACAAGCCTTTTGAAAGGGTCATCGATTGACATTGAATTAAACTTGACGAATGAGGTGACACTTCTTTCTTACTCTACCCCACGTGTATATCGTGCCTTTGTCAACCCAAATGCAGACGTCAACTCATCCTGATATTCGTATACATGTCTCCCATTACTAACTAATCAGTAGAAAAACCTTCAAATGACATCCCCACAAGGTACGTGCCAACAACACCCCAACCCCGATCTTCAGTCCCCTATCCAGCGCTTGGATCCTGTGCCAACACCAGGCCCTGGTCTCGACCGCTCTTCGTCCGCTATATCCACCTTAACCCCCGTCGAGGATGAGCTTTTTCGGATTCAGCCATGATATTCTGTATTTATCTCCGCTTAACAGTGGGTTTTGATTCAACCCAATTCCTTGCTGGCCCGCTCTCTCTTGAATGCCGATGGCCGAGTAATTGAGATGCGATATTGAAACAAGAACTAACTGCACGCATGTTTAATTTAATATCCACGTCACACAGCTACACAGTTACACTGGTAACGCTCTTACATTGCATGTCTACGTCGTAACACGTTGTCGTGTCCCTCAGGACCTGGACACAGCCTCTCGTCATACACGACTTTCGCGTGTTGCTGTAATGTGATTTTCAGGAGACATGACAACATCAATATTTACTCGTGATAGCTTCATTCGTAACCCCCCACCATCTACCTATTTAATTTATACCGACAGCCCCACCAACGCAGATATGTTTTAGCCATCAGGCACAATTCTCTATAACGTTACGCTAAAAATTACTGTTCCTCTTCTTCCTTAGTTTCTTCTCCAGGAACCCATACCAACAGCCCCTCCTCATCGATCTTCATCCCCTCTGTTGGTATTATACGCAGCACCTTCTGAAAGTACTTGTCTCGCACCGTCAATTTCGGGCGTATGTAAACTCCACTGACGTGCGGGAATAATCGGTAGGTTGTTGTTCGTCTCGACTGTGGCAGCAGATTCAGCGTCGTTTGTTTTGCACCAGAAAAGGCAAAGTCCTCGCTTGGTTCCATGCTGAGACCAAACGTAAGGAAGTGATTCGATGGGTTCTCAACAGTCATGTCCATCTGCAACAGCCCTGGAATCTCGTCTTCAGGTTTGGCAGCGTGGTACACAGACGCTAGTACTCGTGGCTCTGTGCCCAGCACCAGGTATTTACCAACCGGCATAGTCGTTGTGTTGATTGCTCCATCGCTGCGGCTCTGGCGCTGCCATCGGATAACGAACGCCAATTCGAGTGTTACAGGGTGTCGATCTTCCAATGTAAGCTTCTGGGCCACCAGATCGAATTGTGCCTCGTGCATCGTCTTGGGCGCAACAACTACCCCTTCGTGCGATACATTTGCTCCCTGGGTCACGTTGCATCGTGCACCGCCAACGCAAGACACCACGTTAAGATCCATCCCAAGCACCTGCAAGTCCTCTTGAGCAAACGATGCGTAGTGACACAGTAGACACCACTTCTGAGCAAAGCCTCGAGCAGCACCCTCTTCCGTATCCCCAAGCCCCTCAGAGTCGAAAAGACTCGGCCAGGGTCCCGGGTGAAGTCGTGGAACTAGATCGTAGTTTGCTTCAAATGCATTCAAGACATTCAGCTGGACCGTCAACATCTGCATAATCGGAGTTGCCATATCCGAGTCGAGATGGTATGACGTCCGCAGGTGCAGATCAAGCGTTGTGGGAGCCGACGCGGGATCTATATGCAACACCAGCTTGACCGATGATGTGCTCTTGATGGCACCCAATGCAAGCCCTGAAATCTTGGACTCTTCTGTTGATGCTTCGGCACTGCCTTCATGTCCATCGACCTCCACCCGCATTGCAGGGACTTCTTTTCCGAAAAGATGGATGTCCAGCTTGGCAGTGGCAGATTCGTCCTCAGCATTCATCAGTTCCACTTGCAAATCAATTGCTTCGTTTGCATAATATTGAGCCATAGGCTCCAAAAGTTTAATCTCCATCTTTGGTGGTCGAGGCTGTATCTGTATGGTGCCTGCTTCTGGCCGACTACTCCTGGGTTTTGATGAGCCCTGAATATACCAACCCACTACAGGGTCAGTGTCGCGGATCATTAGTCTGAAGTCGAGGTTGAAGCTCTCGTTGCTGTGCGATAGGGTAACTGATGATGCTGTTGCGGTACCAGGTTCTCTCAAGGGTATCTTCATCTCGAATACTCGAGTCTGACCAGGTCGGAGTGTCAAATTGGAGTGTCCCTTTAACAACGTCGGTAGTTCATCCTCCGATCCACCAGCATAATCTTCCTTCAATGATAGTGACAGAATGGAAGCTTCTGAAGTTGGTGATGGCTCCTCTTCTTCCGTGGCTTCATGCTCTAGTAGCATAGGTCTCAAGCTCCCACTGAACTCAACTCTGAAAGAGTCAAACAAAATAGGGGCAGCATCGAGGAATGTATGTGAGGTGAGTGCAAGCTGTGCGCTACAGGTTTCGCCAGCTTTTCCCTCTTTGTGCCGGAACACAAAAGATGCTGAAACGAATGAGCCTGTCTTCTCGTCACTTAGACTAATCGAAGGCTTTTCCTCTGTCGTAATGCCTTGGAGAGATCTGGTTATGTCGTAATGCCACTGCGGCTGCCGCAGGAACTCTGGTCAATGGTTAGTAAGTCGGTGTAGCCTAAGCAGTTCTAAATACTCACTGTTGCTCATCAGCTCCCAGTCTGCAGCAACCACCAAGTCTGCACGGTGAGTTCCCACAGCAATCCTCCGCATAGTCAAGCACAGGTCCTCAGAGATATTGGCCCAGCCCTCTGATCGGAATGCGACATCCTCCCAGAATGGGAGTAATACGTCGACCGCATCATCCCACTGCTTCAAGTTGGCGAATTCTCTTGCGCACTCCAACGATATCTCGGCAATTGACCGTCCCTGCTTGCGAGCTTGAAACTGTGAGCTCGCCGCTTTTAAACAATCGATGATCAACTGTGAGTGGTCCACTCCTTTGCCTGATATGGGATATTCTTGGTACGGCTCTGGGCACATGTACGTGTCGTATGCAAAGGCCTTGCTGGCTACTGCTGATGCAGGGCTTGTATCTGGTGAGTTCCTATCCTCCTCTGGTATCTGATGAGCTAGTTTCCGACGGGCTACGAGATGGTGCGCTGCAATGCGATACCAGTAGCCTGTGTGGTGCAGCAACTCCCACGGTGATACTCGTTCGGCCGTAGCAGACTTATCCGGCGGTACAAAGAGAGCCCCTGTCGCCGGCGCCAAAGCTGGCAGTCCTACCTTTTCGATCAAATTTGCCATGACGGTAGCCCATCGAGCTTCCCAGGCCTGCCAACCGTAGTTGTTAGTTCCTCGTCCGCGTCGGTCAACAAAGTCTGCGATCCTTTCTCGGTGCGAATGCCACTTCCGGACTGCCAGTGTCGTTTGCCCCATCCACAGGTGGCATCTCAAACATCGTATCGCTATGACATCAGCCAGGAGTCGCGCCTCATTCCAGCGAGGGCTCCAACTGGGGATGATGTCCAGCACATCCTGTCCTAAGAGTACCTCGTATGCCTGTTCAAAGAACCGCAGCGCCGCATCCGTCTCTTGACGAAATTCTGCGAAGATTGCCGACTTGAAGTCGTATCTGAAATTCCAGTCCGATAGCGAGAGTGTCTGTGATGTTCCGGTCGTAGGTGGCACGGTTGGCTGAGGGGCTATTCCGCGGGATCGCTTCTTCCTGGCATGTCGTCCGAGATCTCGATAGTACTCTACAGCCGAAGTGTATAGCACACCCAGAATGTTATCAACCACCTGCTTCAGATCCTCCTTCGAATCCTGCGAGGGAATGAAAAAGATTGACTTGGGATCTAAGGCTGTCCCTCTTCGTATGTTTTCTAGTCTCTCTTGAATCCCTTCAGCCAACGAGAGAGGAGCGCTTTCACCATCCGCGAGTAGAACAATCGCTAGTCGGGTCTTATATCCTGAGCGTAATAGAGCGCTCTTAAGGTTGTTGATATCGGACTTTATATGGTTATCTTGTAGTGTCATGGACGTCGAGTCGCTTGTGAGGGGGTAGAAGCACAAGTATACGCTGGGGACAAGGTTTTGGTGCTTCTTGACCCATTGCGCATCAATGAGACCATCCGGATACAGCGATGATATGGGACTTAGTGGGGAGAAGGGCGAATGTAGTGTCGGGTGTTCGCTGAGCGGTTCGATACCTTCGGGAAGACGAGCTCGACGCGGCGGTAATAGGAACGACTGTCCCACATCATTAGAACAGCAGCTCAAGAAGTAGCAACCCCGCCTGACCTACCCTTCCTGTCGTCTTGATCTGGAATCTGTAAGGCTCGCTTTTCTCAAACGCGCTCCAAGACCTTGCACTAGCATCAATATCCTCGAAGTACTGCGTCAAAACCTCCGCTTCTTTGCCCTCGATGGGCGCTATCTCGGATCTGAGGAGGATGCTCTGGTCCTTGAGCTCTGCGCTCAGCGGAAGCTCGTTCGTTTCGCTGTTGAGGCCGGCGGCCACTAGAAGGGGGACATTATGGTCCAAACTTCCCGTCGGATACCCATCCATGGTGGATAGTTTGAGATGACGAAGGCATGGATCCGCGATAGCGAATGTTGGCCAAGCTTAGAGCGCGACGTTAGCCATCCATGTCTATCGCAAGTGCCCCTCGTTAGCGTAGCGTAGCCCACTTACAGAGCTCAAAGGGCAGTATGAAGGTGCCCAATATCGAATACTCGCTTTCCAATAGAAACAGAACAACTTTCGCAGTTCCAACTTGTTATTACTGTCGCCGAGTCAGAACGACATCACTATTTATCTGAAGAATGTCCCAGCAGCGATCAGATGAACGCTTGGCCGTTAACGGCACCCCTGCAATCCGTCGACAGCTGATCCGGAACCGGAACAACCGGGCCGCCGAACCTCCAAAACTTCAATATTCAACCTTGCGATAGCGACGTCGCCAGCGATTGACTACGGATAACATCCCATCCGCCCCGCGCTCGACCTACGAAGTCTCCCACACCGAGTCCGAAAGTCTCAATCATAAATCGCCTACCATGAGACCTACACAAGCGCTCTCCGTCGGTCGCTACCGCCATCTCAGACTCACAACCAAGGATGTTGGAAAGGGTTTCTACAAGGGTAACCGCACTGGTTCAATGGGTCGACACACGAAATACGGAGGCTACGTTATCGAGTGGAACAAGGTCCGAACATACGCTGTGCCGCCTCTGAAGGACTTTAAGGTGAGGACGGAGCATTACTTGCGATTGAAACCAGAAAGCTAATAGGTGGTATAGCTTACACCATTTGTGAGCCGAGAGATCAAGTCGCAGCCGGGTGACTACAAGGGCCTTGATAAGGGTCCTCAGGATCCTTACTTCTACGTCGAGCAGTGGAAGCGATACAACGGTGTGGACTAAGCGGACAAACCCGATCGAGATGTATTAGACGGTAGAGGGTCTCTAGACACGGGGCGAATCTTGGGCGAAGGTATGATCTGCCAGTCAGAGGCTTGGGAATCTCTGCGAGGCTGTATATACCCCCATACACTGTATCACCATGTACGATTATGCACTCGACTTATCAAGGAGGATAAAAGTTGAATATTCCTGTTTCAAGTGGATTATTGACTATGGATATTGATTACAGACGCAAGAAAATAATGATAACGATTGTGCTTTGACACGGGATATCCTATTATACAAAACAGTACAACTGACTGCATCCCACATTGCGCCAAACTGAACTCCCTTCCATGAATTTCCTTCTATTACTTGGCCCGAGGAAGCTCCTCTTGGGCCGTGACAAAAGTGTCTAGACCAGGTCGCTCCAGGGGTGTGACAGCCAAACCCGAGCCTCCCTCATCTGTTTCGCTCTTCTCCTTTGTCACTCCATTCTCTTGAAGTTTCTCAGTCGGATCCGACCGCTGAGCGCTTGGGCTCATGGGTCGCAAGCCAGGCATGGCGGTGAGGCTCGATTGTAGAGTCTTCATACTAGCAGTATCTGCTTCCTTCTTCAAGCTGAACGGGACTGCTGTACCGTCAAGGAACGGTCGCTTTCCTGCGATCTCAATAGTTGGTGCATCTTGTGAGGTGAGCTGCGTCGATTGCGTAGGTTGGGTGGAGTCATCGTCTTGAAAGTCTAGGCTCATCGGTCTTGAGCCTGGAAATGGCGTGGTATTGGACTGTAGCGTCATCATGCTAGCCGTCTCGGCATCCTTATTGAGACTAAACGGCAGTGCAATGCCATCAAGAAACGGCCTTTTACCAGCTACGCCAGTCTCAGGGGCAAAACTGGGACTGAGTAGACTGGGCTTAGACGCTTCTTGCTCCTTTCGTTGCTCTATAAGATGGGCAACTGGCATATCCTCGGTGATGGGCTGACTACCCGTCTGGTTCTCATCGGTGACCATTCTCCTGTGGGATCGGCTTCGTGATCGGTCCGACGTCAAGGGCGGTCTGTCTCGTCTTTCGATGTCAGCAAAGGAGCGCGCCCCTTCGCCGTCAGCATTCGTGGCGACCCGAGTCTCTGGTTGTGTAGTTGCCTTCTTCTCTCGCTCAACTGTCATCTCATCGTGCTTGGAACCCCAGAGGGACCACATTGCCAGACCCCAGCTCTTCTGTTGTCTCTTGCTTGCCTCTACCAACTTGGAATCGATTCGTCGTCGGCCGGCCAATGCGGTTGGCGGAGGGCATTCACCTGGGCCATAATCGTGATAGCCTACTGCCATATCGGTGATCATCTTCTTGTGAACCTTGGCCTTGGCTGATGCAAACCGATGGTCCCACTCATTCTTCTTAGCCAGCCATTTCTTGACCGTGCCCTCCTTCACAACGCCAACACTGCTAGGTTCGACGCAGCACGCTACTAATTCGGTCTCGGAGGGTAAGGGCATAGTAGCACCATGGCGAGTGACCCTTTGTCGAATCATGTGGTTCTTGAACGGCGGAAGGGCATCGCCAGCTTTTCCGACATAACCAGGCTCCAAGACATTGTCAAGCTTTTCTGTTTCCGACCTTTTGGGTGGTTTTTCTTTGGAATCGCTATCGGATCCAGACTCGGAGATGACCGAAATATCGTCGTCGTCGAGGATCTCAATGCCACGCTTCTGAGCTCTCGCAAGTGCCCATGCACCAAATTGAGCAACAGATCTGTACATGTACTTGGCAGGGCGAGTGAAACTCAGGGTTGGTGCCACATGGCAAAGGTCATCCCATACTTGGAGCTGAACATCAGTGGGCTTGTATCGTTCCAACAACGCTTTTCCTTCTGGTGTCAAAGACTCCTCGGGTGGCGCATATTTTGCCGGGTTAGCGCATTTGTGAGCCATGTATATCTGCTCGTCCCGTAGGATCTCGCCTCCTCCTACCATGATCAAGAGGGGGGGCAAACCACCCAGAGTAGGCTGCATAACTGGGCTAACGAGGGGATGGGCAAGAAGCTCATTAGTGGTATACATCTGCGAGGGTCAGTTTATAATTGCGCATGTGGTCTACGAAACCCACCTGGATTTGGTCTTTCAACTTCACAAGTTGACCGTCAATGCTAACAGAGAGCAGCTTCTCGGGATTGATGGGAATTCCGCCGTTGATCCAATCCGATCGTGACGAAGCATCTGACGGTTCCTGCTTTGCAACTGGTGCTTGCTGTTTCTTCTTCAGTTCATGTTTACCAGGAGATTTCTTCGCGTCGCCCTTCTTCTTCTTCAGGGCTTCCTCTCTCAGCATTGCAACGTCGTCTTCGTTTGGGGGAGGCCATGCTTTGGAGGGCTTGTGATGAAACCCAGCCTGTGGGATATAATCCAAGGGCGCCTCTCCGGCAACACTTGGGAAAGAGTGTGTCAAGTCAACCCATGGGCTGATAAGAATAGCACCAGCAGGCAGTGGGAGGCCTTGATCTCGCAGAACACACAAAAGAGACATGACCATGCCACCGCCTGCAGAGTCTCCCGCTAAGACAATAGTGGTTGGGTCTTGCACAGTGAGCAGATAGATGTAGGCGGCAAGGCAATCGTGAAGGCCACAGGGAAAGGGGAACTGTGGAGAGAGGCGGTATTTGGGCGCAAAGACGCGTGCTTTGAGCTTGCGAGCGTGTCGTTGCATTTGATAGCGGTGCTCATCAACACTGCCAAAGTAGTATGCGCCTCCATGGATATACATCATGACGCGTTGCGACGCGCCTCCTGTTTGTTTTCTCTCATAGGCATCCGAGCGCATCTCAATCCATTCAGCGTCGAGATTGCTGTCAGGCTTCCGCCATTGCCACCACCTCTCGCCGCCTACCTGCTTGAGCCCATCGGGGCCCAATTGCTTATGAAGCAGTTCAGCGGCGCGTGTCAATTGAGCTTCGGAAATGGTGACATCTTCGACTTTGACCCATTGAGGATGCGGCACCCATTGCGCGGTAAATGCCTGAAGCTCTTCGACAGTGTGGTGCGACGCATACTCAAGGAATGACCGGATCAGATGGAGGCCTTCGTCGTACGAGAGATGCGCGGTCGGACGTTGTCTCAAAGGTTTCCTGTTGAAGTACTAGAGCGCGTCGCTGTTAGTTGCTGAAAGAAAAAGCAATCAATCAATCACCGCGGATACGAATGCCAATGCCTCGTCCTTCCCCGCAATCGGGTATGCAGATCGATTACACAATGTCCTGAATGGTGTACGTACATGAGAGAACAAAGTCGAGACGACAGTCGGCGTCACAGCGAAGCCGACGGACGTGGTGTTGAGC
This sequence comes from Fusarium nurragi, assembly GCA_012977755.1. Taxonomy (NCBI): domain Eukaryota; kingdom Fungi; phylum Ascomycota; class Sordariomycetes; order Hypocreales; family Nectriaceae; genus Fusarium; species Fusarium nurragi. The sequence continues at coordinate 38,874 of JAALXI010000103.1, read as the reverse complement.
GTGTTCATGGCTGCCGTGCTCTGTCTAATTGCTTCGACACACGACAGTCGGTGGCTTGGAGAGCTATTAAAGACGCGCCAGACCACGAGGGAGCTTGTCGAGACATGAGAGAGTTCATCTTAGGCTCAGCTGAACCCAAAACCTAATGCTAGTAAGGGTCTCATGATGTCATCCTTGATGAGATGCATCCAATTCCTACCCCTGACTCCACGGGGGACGGGAAATCGAGCCCGCCTGCTGCATGCAGCAAGTCGCTGAGAACTGAGCTTTCATTTAAAACATGGCCTGTGCTTTCTGTTTGTGGGGAGATCTCCGGCGAAGAAACCAAGGCAATAAGTTGGAGAGGCTATATCTAGTACAATATAGCGTTGCAAAACTTGGAAAGAGGGAGGAAAGACGGTGAAGGTAGAATACTCAAGACTGTCAGTTCGGATTATTAGTTCGTACTCGTGATGCCCTCGATGTACAATTCTCAGTAGAAACGTGCTACGTAGTACCAAACAGCTGAAGGGACAGGGGCAGTATCGGAATTATGTGGGCCATTGCTTTGGGCTGCGGGCCTAAAGAGAATGGAGAAAAACACCAAAAAAAATTATGCAGAGGCCATCCATCTTCCAAATTGCCCCTCCGAACCCCGCCAAACTACCTATCATCACAACCATGGCTTCCACAGAACCGGCACAGCTGCCCCCGGCGGGTAAGTTTAGACCATCGACTGATGGCCTCGATACCAACTAACCTTGATATCTACAGCCGAGCGTCAATCCGAGTTTGAACAAGCCGTCGCATATGCCCTTCACCTCTGGCCTGCCCTTAGACTCTCGGTCCAGGAGGGCTGGGGTGGTCCCGACTCTGCCGACAAGCGCGATTGGTTTGCCGGTGCCGTTGTCGAGCTCTTTCCCGAATACACCGATACACCTCCCAAGAATGGAAAGGTCCCTGAGGACCCTGATCTGGAGGAGGTAGAGACCGTCCTGCTGCAGGTGATGATTGACGAGTTCGAGGTCAACGTCGACGATGACTCGGGCACCGAGGTGGCAAACAACATTCTCCGTGCTCGCGCGAGCTGCACTCTTGGTACTTTTGACGAGGTCAAGACTCTGCGCACACGCTGGTCGAACCTCAAGGGAACAAAGGTTGATAAGATCTTCAAGAAGGCTGATGACGCCGACCAAGACACGGACTGGGAGAGCGACGACTCCGAAGAGGACGGCGATGGCGGTGCTGATGTTGAGATGGACGAGGCTCCCCCTCTGGTTGCGGCGCCAAAGGAGAAGCCCCAGCCCCAGGTCGATGAGGATGGCTTTACTATGGTCACCAAGAAGAAGAAATAAGTGCTGCGACGGCTAAGACAACAAAAGTGGCGTTGGTTGGAGGGTCCGGATGGATATCAGACACGAGTTCCTGGTATTAACACCCAATATCAAGTTACAGGCTCCGGTACTTTGAACATGCCACATTGGTTTCACAATACCGAACGCCAAGCTGGACAAGCGACAATCCGATCATCCTAAACATACACTAGACCAATCTCGGGTTCTATTCCCAGTCCTCGTCGCTATCTGAATCATCATCGCTGTCGTCCTCCTCCTCGCTGCTCTCTTCCTTCTTGGGGTTTTTGACGTCCTTCGAATCCTTGAGGTCCTTTGTATCTTTGGGTTCATTAGCATCCTTAAGATCCTTAGACTCCTTGGGACTGTTGGGGGTCTGGGTTGTCTTGCCAGATGTCGCCCCAACAACGTCGTAGCTGGCCTCACTGTCCGCCTGCGACTTTTCATCGTTGGACTTGCGGGGTTCAGCTGGCTTTAGGAGGTTCTTTGCAGGAGGTTGAGGAGTGGTGGAGGGGCCAGCAGATGCAGCCACCTTGGTCTCGGTCTTGGGCTCGGTCTTGGGCTCGACCTTGGGCTCGACCTTGGGCTCGACCTTGGGCTCGACCTTGGACTCGACCTTGGACTCAGTTTTAGGTTCAGTCTTGGGTACAGTCTTCTCTTTAGCTGCAGGCGTGCTGGTGTCATCAGAGTCGTCGGACTCATCGTCGTCAGAATCATCATCACTCCAAGCAACATCATCCTCAGCAGAGGCAGCTGTGAATTCGTTAGCAAGTTACTGTTGGATGTCACAATTGACTCACCCTTGAGTAGATCCCTCCGCCTAGCCTCGGCTGTCTCAATACCGTGACGAAGGAAATAGTAGCGCTTCCAGAAGTCAACGTAAGGAACCTGGTCAGGAACCAGCTTCTCCATAGTAGCCCTCAAATCGGGGAATTTCTGTAGATCATCATTGATTTCAGGGGTCTTCTTATCAGCATCGAAATCCTTTGACCAAGCCGCATAATCGGCACTGTTAGGATCTTTTGTGAAGCTCTCAGTTGAGGTATGGATGACGTGTAGTTGGGCATCGAATCTCGAAGTATGAATCACACGCTTGCCCTGGGCATCTTTGCTCTCAAAGAGAACAGTGCCGCTTTGGTCAGACTCTTGTGGAGGTGCAATGCTGATGGCATCGCGAAGGAAGTTTCGTACGTTGCCACCAAACTTGATAAGAGCATCATCGGCGGCTTCCTCAGCTTGCTGCAGGTCTTTCAATCTCTTCGCAGCTTCTGCTCTCAGACGAGCCAGCGTATTCTCAGATTGTTTCGCATCTGACAGGCCATCCTGAGAAGCCCTAGGTGTGGTCTGATCATTCTCCCCAGACTTGGAGCTTTCACCGGCAGTGATGGCGTTGAGTGAAAGATTCCTTGTGTGGCTCAAAATAGTTGATCGAAGGCCTGTAAGTCCTTTTGATGCATCTTCGCCTACTTCCGCCAACTCCTTTGAGGCTTGTGTGTATACCGATTCGCCCTAGGCGTGTTAGAGAGGCTAGGTTTGTGAGCTGAGATCTCATACCTGCTTAACAACGTTGCCAAAGAACCCGCCAATCCTAGAGCCCCATGGACTGTTGGAGAAAGCTTTGTAGGCGTCTTGGAGGTCCTCATTCAGTGTTGACTGGGGCTGTTCATTCTTTGGCTCTTCCGTCTCCTTAGCGTAGCCTTTCTCTGTGATGTGATCGTAAGCCAGATCCATAGCGGCGAGCTAAGGGGTATCGAACTAAGTCAATATACAAAACTATCGTTTGCCACTTCAATCCCAGGTTTTGCACAGTCGTTTAATCCGTTAAGAGGTCACTTTATCCGATATCTCTTTGGTTGTCTTGAAATTCCCTTGACCTGGTTTGCGCCTCCTGACCGCATCGTCCGCGGGGTCCAATAGCGGTTGAGCACGGGCCCAGCGTGCACGTGACACTTCTGTGCCTCATACAAAATGTCATGATGGCAGGTAAAATCCACGGAGTGCAGTATACACAGCAGAGGCGCAATGCAAAGTTTAGGATAATATTACAAAAGCTACATTAAAGTTCAGGATTTTTGGGAGGGACTTACCCTAGTATTAGATATATCGAAGTTAATCCTTCAAAGTTCAGGTAAAAGGTGATAACATAGCAGTATGCGGATACCTAACCTAGAGCTGTTCAGCAACCTGCAAATGCTCAGTCATGATAATGAAATTCCCGATGTTCATCCATGGGTTTTCTATCTCTGGTACTTTCGATAATTCTCTCTCTTTTTCAATACAATATGGCACTTTTTCACCATGAAGAGTTGGAAGTTCTGACGCTCCTAGCCATTACGGCGCAGGCGAACGTTTGGCCTTTGCTGTAGCTAAGCTTTGTATCGGCTCAGGACATGGCTTACTTCGTTGTTTCGACAACTATTAGGAATGCTAGGGTTTCGCTTTACCACAGTCGATCACACTACGAAGTAAAGAAAAGATCTTGAGATTATGAGGACTACGGTCTCAGGTTGCCCTTGATCTAATCGTATCGTGGCTGATATTGAGCAAAAGCAATGAGGATAATAATGCTTTGGTTGACAAGACGTTACACAAAACCCAATTGTCACTGGTCAACTGCTTTGGTTGCCAATAAATCCGGGATTCCTTCGACGTGTGACAGAAATATCCACTCAGCTTTAGCCCACACCCAGCCTGTGGGTGGCTAAATATCTATGTCACCAAATATCACTGAGAGTTGGAATCCCCATATTTTTGGTACACACCTGTCAAGCAAACCGGTAGAACCTCAATGCTGACACGTTGTTGACTGCCGAAGAAACAGCGTCATTGTGTGTGCCTAGCGAACCCTTACTCCAAAGCTCAAACGCCCCAGACGAGGTGGTGTTGATACCCTTAGGGACTGAACATGGATGGACCCTTATTCCATGACATTTCCGAACGCTCTCACGTGCTCAAACTCGGGATACCATTCCATCCAAGTTTATCGTTGGAATTGCGGCGTGCTTATCCATAGGCAACCGAAGCCGATACTTGTTTACGAATATCTGAGTCAAGATGTCTCGATCGTCGGCTGCACACGGGTAGTAATTCTGTCTAAAAACATCACTTGACCGCGATCGCGATCAAAACAACGACCTAGACCGGGCCATGAAAAACGCCAGCAATGCACCTGGACGACTTGGGATTGGTTCTAGTAAAAGGGGCATTGACCTGGCGTTGAACTTGCTTTCTTATAAGACAAGCTCCAGAGAGTGATGCTGTCATTGTGCATAAAGATAAGTAACTATCGACCAATCCTATGCTTGTCCCTGAGCAGGGCAGCCCACATGATAACCCTCTAGCTTGGAGCCGCAAGCTGCCCTGCAATGATCCTCAGGCTTCCCGTGCCTCGGATCAACTAGCTACCCAATCAGGACCAGGAAATCATAAGCACAAGCCTTCAACTCCCCAGACGCACGCAAGCAGTGGTGGGGTTGGAGGCGTTGCGCGACATCTTAGCTCTTCGTTCCAGATTGGACTTTCCCATACTTACGATGACGTAGTAGACCAGCAACTCAACAATTCACACAGCAACTGACGTCACGCACGATCGCGATCTCGTAGGCAGGAGCAATACCCCTCCTTGGAAAGGTGCATTTTGATAGACCAAGCGCAGTGATTCAGTGACGAAATCTAACAGACAGTACCTGCTTGTGCCCCGCCTTTGACTATGCGTGCCTTACATCTGAGAGACGATCACAAGCATCCCGCCTTCCTCCCTTTTCACTACTTAAAGCCCATCAACTCCCGCTCCCAAAGCTTTTTCTCCTCTCATCATCACACATCTTCACATCAACCCTCAATCAACACAGCCACTTCAAACAACTCAACCCCCCAAACAACCAACCACTATCACAATGGAGTCCCTCAAGCAAGGTGCCAACTACGTCGCTGAGACTGTTCAGTCCGTCACCTCTGGTGCTTCCAAGGAGGCCAACAAGGAGGTTGCCAAGGACAGCAACGTCCCTGTCTCCACCCGGTAAGTCCCATCCTGAGGGCTGTTTACAAGGCACTTTATCTTTTTCGGGACAGCGTCACATCAACGCCCATTCTTTGTCAAAATTTATACTGACTGTTCATTAAGCCTCTCCGCCGGCAAGGATGCCATCGGTGACAAGATCGAGGAGACCGGCCACGACCAGAAGGCTAATGTGAGTACCCCTGCATGAACACACCTGGTTTACAAAACTGACATCTTTCCTTCAAGGTCCACAAGGAGGCTGCTAAGCAGTAAACGACGAATCGATTCGAAGTTCATGATGGCATGACACTGAATGGCGTTGCAATGGAATAGCTTTGGGACTACATAGGCTGTACACCTCTACACCTAATATAATCAGTCAAACTACAAAAGTATCTTGAACGTGCACGTGAAACGACGGATGAGTGTCAGTGATTGAAGCTGAAAGCGTCCAATGAATCCAAATAACCGGCGGGGATATGCTCTGTCAGATTGGAAGCATCAGCAACATTTTTACCAACAACCGATAGATCAGTGTGTACACAGGTGCACAGCTAATACTAGGAAAGATGATATCAGCTCTGGAAGCAAGCATATTAATTCAAGAGGATTCATATCGGCCTTGTCATGAATAAAGCACGACCAAGTTATGCAGCCTAGGATGCTACAATATTATTGATGGAGAAATATGTGAACCGAGTTTTGCCTCAAACACATTGTTTATGTAGATTGGGCAATGAGGCATGTTGAGACAGCCCCAAGACGTTCACAGCAGTCTTCATGTGCTGGAGGACGCTGGGAACAACAACCTCTTGTCGCACACAGCAAGCGTGCCCCTGCTGAGAGGTAGTCCTGCGCTCTAAGGAGTGGTCGCCTGATCTGTTACGAATGATGGAGAGTATTCTACATATCATTTCGGTTTCCTCTACGACCGCTTTCGACATTCTCCGAGTCAGAGAAAACATGGCTTACCACTGGCCTCAGCGTGGTGTTCGCGCACATTCAACAAGAATTGACAGTGCTTCCGCCAAAGGAGAGATTGTTAATTCAGAGGACTGTTTTTATTATACCCCATCCCATTGCCATCTTCACTAGACTTCTTGCCATTAAGAACAGAAAATTGATGGGATGATGGTCAAGAATAAGCGCACTTATTTCAGTCGAGACCCGACTCGTTCATGCATCGTCTTCCCATGGTATGTATTTGTCTGTCCCGTTGAGTCGACATGTAAGGACCAGAACGCATTACTGACGAGGCCAAATACTTCCACGAAAGACGAGATCTCGGCGGGGGAAAACGGTCAACCCTTGCGATTCTTGAGGCGCTCGACTTCCTTCCCCAAGGCCTTATTGGCATCCACAAGCTTATCAACAAGAGCAAGTAGCTTATTGATCCGAAGAAGCATGAGATTGATGGAGTGAACCCCCTGCAGATCGTATTCGCGAGGTGGCATTGTAAACGAAGCTGTTTCGTAGGGAAATTTTGGTCATTGACGAACATGATACTGTCGAGATGTTTGTACATACCAGAGGACGGAGTTTTGGCTGCTTGCAAGAGTAGTTGTCTGAGAGGATGGAGAAACGTGACGTTCAACTCTGCTTGACGGTTATGTTTGGGCGTTGATGGTTACCAGGTTGAGGAGCTGTAGCTACAGTATCCCATCCTGTTTGATATATTCGTTCTTTTACTGTGTGCTGAATGTGGCTGCTGTCTCGCAGTGTTGACGGCTGCTTGCACTTATTACCACTGCAAGAATTCGAGAGGCGCCACACAGATTGGATGAGAGTACAACTCAAAACTAACGGCCTGATTTCCTTCGCATGGAACGAAGCCTTCCATTCCATTTTCTATCCACTCTCCCCGCTGCTGCAAGTTTGCTTTTCTGACCCTATTGTTACCCAATGACCTGAAGCAGAGCAAACGGTGGAACTATTCAGGGTATTTAATTTTGAAGCCTATGCCAAGTTAATGTTGGTACGCGGAGTTTGCAATTTTATGCAAGTCGGTTCATGGTGGCTTCTGGTCCGCATCAAATGTCGATATGCCTAGGAGCATGGCTTTGGCTCCAGTAAACTAGATCAAATTCCACATGAGGCTAGCAAGAATCGTCATGCAGGTCAGATTCTGGCCATAGTGGTCTTGGTCGGGCCCGTTGCTGCTAGGCCAAGTGGCATGCCTAACCGAGATCGACTTCAGACATCCTCTCATCATCCATATCAGCGTACCACTCTAAAAGGCAGAACGGTTAGTTGATCTGGCTGGGCAGAGAGAGTTGGAAGCAGTGATGATATACGCGAAAGGTGATATCAAGAAGTGTTGTGGGCAGAAGTGGTTGAGGGTGAGAGAGATGGGCCCAAGACTCTGTTGATATTCAGAGCATATGGAGAGGACCAGCATAAGAGCAATATGTAGGCACCTGGAGCAAAAGCGAAAGAAAGCACCGCTCTGAACTTCCGCCTGGACTACCGGCAACTGACGTTTAGGAGGTAAACAATATTGGCCCTGCATTGCAGTGCCAATATAGCATAGATAACGTCCACCATCATCCGATGTATTGGCGCAGCCCGTACACCTCAAGCTTCAAAAGCCCGGCGGGATGATAAATGCGTAAGTAGTATCCGTCACAGTCGATGGGGCCTTTTTACACAAGAAGCGAAGAGCTGCGCACAAAACAACCCTCAATTTCCCACTAATCTCATCTTTTCTCTCTTTCAATTTTCCGCCGTCAGATCATCACAAACCCACACGCTCCCCCAAGCCTCCGTTTTACTAGTCTCCGCCTCCCGGACCCGGGAACGTCATAATCAACCCCGCCCGGACCTCCGCATCTCCGTGCCCGGGGCCTCACTCGCGCACTCGCTTGCCGTGACTCGGACCTTGCTCGTGCCTTTGCTTCAGCTATTAAAATGGCCGCGCCCGCAGACACCACCGCAGAGATCCGCGCCTCAGAGGATGCTTATTTCTCTCAGAACCCTCCCCCGCGCAACTTGGCGGCCCACACGGCTCTTGCCGCGGGCTTTATCTCGTCGCATGCCGCTGCAGGCCGTCGCGTCGTCCTCGTGACCTCGGGCGGAACAACCGTTCCTCTTGAGAAGCAGACGGTTCGGTACATCGACAACTTCAGCGCCGGTACCCGCGGCGCCACCAGTGCGGAGTACTTCCTCGAGGCCGGCTATGCGGTTATTTTCTTGCATCGCCAGTTCAGTCTCCTGCCGTACTCGCGGCACTACTCCCATGCTACGGACTGTTTCCTGGACTTTTTGACTGAGGACTCGGATGACAGGATCGGCGTGAGGGCTGAGGTGCAGGATAAGATGCGCGAGGTGCTGAGGCAGTATCGCAAGGCGAGAGATGATAACATGCTCCTCACTCTCCCCTTCTTCACCATCGTCGACTATCTGCATGAGCTGCGCGAGATCGCCCGCCTCATGCGCCCTCTAGGCCCATCGGGTCTTCTCTATCTCGCCGCTGCCGTCTCAGACTTCTTTGTTCCCCCCGACCGAATGGCCGAACATAAGATCCAGTCTACCAACGCCGTCGACAAGAAGCGGACGGAGGACGAGGAGACGTTTGACAACTTTGACTCGTCGCCTGCCGTCCCGCGCTCCAAGCGCCTCGTCGTCGACCTCGACCCTGTCCCCAAGTTTCTCAAGAACCTGGTCGACGGGTGGGCACCAGAGGGCATGATCGTTTCTTTCAAGCTCGAGACGGATCCAGCGCTGCTTGTCCGCAAGGCTCGCTACAGCCTCGACCGCTACCAGCACCATCTAGTCATCGGAAACCTTCTCTCCACGCGCAAATGGGAAGTCGTCTTTGTAAGTCCTGGAAGGGATGATCGTTGGGTGCGTGTGCCGCGAGAGGGCGGTTGGGGAGAGGCTGAGAAGAGGCCGCTCGTCGCAGAGGAATTGCCGAACCAGGATCCTGACGTTGAGATCGAGTCTCTCATCATTCCTGCGGTGCAGGAGCTGCATGGTGAGCATATAAAGGCACAAAAGTAAACAGGGTCAATGAGCCACAAATGTCTGCAGAGTTGTAGATGGTGAAGACTTGAGCGCCACTGCAAAACAACAAATACTATATTTTCCTATATCGTGGTATCTATGTACAAGAATACGCAGTCGTTATAGCAACATTTTGTTCCATCTTTTTAAAGCTCCAAACTCCGTTTGTTCGCCAAAAATTGCATTACTTTTGTGTCGTGTCGTAATTCTGGGTATTCAGTACTTGCTATCAGTTTCGAATCTCTTGAACCCCAGGATCAATCTCATTAAATACTGTAGTCGCTTTTGATCATCGCTGAACCGCTCAAAGGGCAGCCTTCCAGTTGTGCAAGCCCAGGAGAGTGACCTTGGCCAGGAACAGTGAAACCACAGATCCCACATAAACGGCACCAGTTATGATGATGAGTCCCCAGTACTCACCGCCGTTGGCCTGGACGATGCTGCCACCAATGGGAATACCAATCAGACAAGCAAAAGACACAATGGTGTAGGCCGTGGCATAGTATCGTCCATACTCTTGCGTCTTGCACAATCTTCCGATGCAGACAGGAGCAATTGCGATGCTTGTACCGCTGGAAAAGCCAAAGAGCAGCGTGAAGACGATCACACCGGCCATGGTTCCACCAAGGGGAAGCCATACGCAGAAGCAGGCCACAATGCCAAGGATGACGGCAAGGATGCTGACATTGAAAGGACCGATGACGTCGGCGTAGTAGCCAGGGAGGAGTCGACCGATGACCGAAGCAGCGTTGAGGATCGGGATCAGATTGTACGAAAAGTCCCGGCTAAAGCCCTTGTGCAGCGCATACGTCGAGATGTAGCCGAGGGGGATGAAGAGCGAGAACTCGAGCAAGAAGACGCCGATGGTGGTGAAGAGAAATGGCAGGCTTCTGAAGATGAGGAAGTTGGGGTGCGCAGTCGCATTCTTGGCGGGTGGGAGTCGAGATTTGAGGAGGAAGATACCAATCAAACTGCAGACAAGAACAATAAGGGCGATGACACGAGTTGCCCATCCGTAACCGATCCTTTCGATTAGCCTCGTCAACATGAAAGGGTAGATGATACCACCCAAACCACCAGCAGTCGATGCAACGCCAGTCGCCAGGCCTCGTCGAGCTTTGAAGAAGTGGCCTACGGCGGCAATCGATGGCGTGAAGAGCAGCGAAGACCCGAAACCACAGAGGAGACCAAACGACACGACAAAGTGCCAGAGTTCTACAACAGTCAGCACATCAACACAAAGCGAGTTGGGCGTGTGGACCTACGAGTTGCAAAACTCATAAAGATCATGCTACCGACGTTGAAGACAGCGCCAGCAATGACGAGCCACCTCGGACCATATTTATCAAAGACAGGCCCGATGTAGACACCGCAGAAGAAGGCGAGAAATGTGTAGATAGAAAAGATCCAGCCAACGGTACCCTCGCTATAGTCTGAGAGTTGGTTCTCGAGAACATAGGCCTGAAACGTGCCGAGAGTGTTCATTAGTCCAAGCGAAGAGAATAGAGCGAACCACGAACCAGCGACCACGGACCACGCCTCGAAGCCGCCTTCGGGATACGTTTCCTGATAGGAAGCCGTCGATGCTGCTGTTTGATGCTTCTCGAGGTCGGCACCTGTCTTCACATCGTTTCCTCCATCGAGCTGGTCGACATGGTTGTTAATCTCATCATCCTCGTAGAGGGCGCGAGAAGTGACTTGGTGGCAATCCATTACTGGTCCAGTTTGTCGAGTAGTTTGAATTCCGTTTCCGTCCCCGATAAGCGCTTTTCTTCTTGCTTCACAGTTGATGCTGCATGCCAGACAATGTGGTGAAGCTTTGGCGAGGCGAGACAAAAGAAGACCTAAATAACATGCTTAATATAAGAATGGTCGGGTTTCGGCGCCGCCCCCGGGCCAAGAAGGCAAGGCCCGCTTTCGGAGAGCGGCATGGCTAACCGTAGTGGACGGATTTTTGTCATGAAGAAAAAAGTAATGAAAACTCATCATTTGTCCGCCTGCCTCCAAGCTCCACCTGTTTCGCGGATATAGAGGGTGGTAGTCCCATGGTGAGAGGTCTGTTGGGTCTATCTAACCCAAAAGCATAGTCGACGCCTTCTGAAGACAAGCCCCATTGCAGCCCAATTGCCTCTCCTTTCCCCTCGGGAACGTTGTCGGTGAATACGGTTAACACACATGAACCTACGCTTTCTTGAGCTGTGGGTGGTCAGATGGATCCTCTACCCCAGCCTTTTCCCTATGCCGCTATCTTAGCCGGCCTCGGACTTGTAAAGACTGATGTTGACAAGAGTCACAATTCGCTCTTCTGATAGGTTTGGCATTCTCCAATTAATCTCTCTTTGGAAATATTTGCTCTCAGGAATTATGCATTATTATTCGTCAGTTGTATCAATGACACAACAGCTGAACTAACCTCCACTCTATCATCAAGCCTCTTCATCCTCCGCATCCTCCATAGTCACATGCCGTGATGGTGGGCCATGATCGGGTTGTGCTTCCGTATTGCGATCGGCCGTTTTGAGATAGCCTTCTTGCTCAAGCCGATCTGCTTCTTCTGGCTCTATCAATCCGCCTTGGCCTTGGCCTTTGTTCATCTTCATCTTGACTGCTGTGGGCACAAATGCCGAAACAGCCTCTTTTCTGAGATCGCGAACCACAGGTTTTGCTTCGTACACAGTCTTCGCCTCGACAACCGGTGCTTCCTTCTTTTGTTGTTTGTCTTCGTCTTGCCTTGTTGGATTCTCTGCGGCTCTCTTTGCTCTTCGCTCGGCGTACCATTTATCCATAACGTCTTTGGGAATTGGAGGTGGTGTATCTCGAGGCATGGGAATCCTCTTAATATCATCGGGAACATCTTCATCACTCGTAGTAGCATCGTGAGAGCCTCTGCGTCTCTTACCCAGTACTCCAGATCCTGAGTCGTGATCTCTGTTCCACCCTCGACCGAAAGTTGGTGCCTTGTCGCCCAGTGCCTCTCTCGCCTTCTTGACTGCCCGAATCTCCTTCTCGAGACCTTCTAATGTTTTTTCTTCATGGCTCGTAAGTTTGCCACCGCTCGATGTGACTTTTTTGAGGTCGTCGATCTGCTTTTGTATGCGCTCGGGGTTCTTTCGCGATAGTTTCTCGTTCAATCGTTCTTGTCGCTCATGCTTGCCTGTGGTTGTTAGACAAGGAAATAGCATCAGAAGAAGTCGCCTTACCTTTTTTGAGGGCCTTGGCCTTATCAGCTTTACGCTGAGCTTGAACGGGATTATAATTCTTTTCTTTCGGCATCGCAAGGACCGTGTGCAGATATTATGATTCGGGGGATGCAATGATTTCCAATGAAACTGGGTCTGATGAAGATATCGATCAAGGAAACTGTAGGATATGCCAAGGTGACTGGCGATTTGTTAAAGATCGCTGGGCTTGGTTGCAGCTTCCTTGTCGCGATCGCACATGCTCCACTTGATGACTAAGGCATCATGATCAGAAGCGATGGCCTTGGGCAGATGATGCGCTTGAAAATGATGTAACGTGTTTGTGTTCCGCTCAACATTATTTTGCTTCACTCCAGATTATGATGAAGATCATCTCGAATATGTGCTAGCAAGTAAAGAAAATTGAAATTTGTCCCTTTGATATACATACTTGTTTGATCGATATGCGCCCTGCAAAGACAAAGATAATCCTCTTTCCTCTCATCAATTGGATTTCTTGATCAATGTAACCAGAAATAAGTCATAATTATTCATAGCAGCGAGATGTCCATCCAAAGCAAAAACGCAAATAGCAACCCAAAGAAATTTCGAAGCTTGAAATAACAAGCTGATATTTGAAGGCACAATACGTAGGCATGCCATAAATAATCCCCTTCTCCTGTCCATGCATTCCAATTCCATTTCACGGAGATATATCACGCGCCGGAATCCCTGGGTTTTCCGATTCCATCCTTTCTGTTGTAAACGCCATAATCATTGTGTAGCTGTTTGCCGGGTATGCCGCCGAGGTTCGTAGTGTACAGCCAGGTTTGGTTGTGGACTTGGTCTCAAATCGAGAGACCAAGATGCTTCTCTTGCTGGGGCGGATTGGCCTTGAGTTCAACGCCCAACTTTTGAGCGACACAACTACTAGAGACGTCTTTGCCCATGTATTTTTTAAGAATGGTATCGAAATCGGTCTCAGCTACTACGGGGCCTGTGCCAGAGCACTTGGCCTTCTTGGTGAGTTCGGAACAGAGACCATCCAGATCGAATTCACCATTCTGTGCCTTGGGGCAAGATTGGAGTTTCTCCCTGAAGTGAGTGTTAGATTGAAAACATTGCTTGGAGTTATGTGGCGACACGTACCAGAGCTGGTTGCAGTTCATGTTCTGCTTCTTGAGAGGCTCATCATCACAAGACTCCTTCTCGGCGTCAATCTGGTCGATCAGATTCTTGGGATGGGCGTTAGCCTTTGCATTGTCGCCGGTGGGAGGCATGTTATAAGGAGTAAAGAAATCGCCATCAATAGCTTCGTTGAAAAAGTCGTCGAATGGTGCGTTGGACAAGACATTTTCTTGAGGCTCACGGTAATCGCCAAAGAGCTGTGGATCGAACTGCCCACCATTCTGTTGTGAAAGCCAGTCAAAGTTGGTGCTGCTAAGGTCAATATTGCCGAATTGGTTCGCATTATTCTGGTGAGACTGCTCCTCCCCGATGGTGGTCATCGTATCAACGGGCTTGAAACCCATAGGTGACTGAGTAAAGGGTTCAGGCGATGTTCCACAGGAAGAGCTGGGGCCAGTGTTTGAATGCGATGACGCAGATGGGGAGCTCGAGGCACCGTTGATGCTGTAGTTTGCAGAGTCGACGCTCGCGCGGGAGGGGTTTGTAGCCGAGCTTGACATAGAAGGGCTAAAGACACCCGAGAACTTGGCCAAGTCGTCCTTGAATTGTTGTGCCGATTGTGTACCGTTGTTGAGGCTGCTGGTAGGGCTTGGGTATGTGGCCTTCTGCTGACCTGGGCTCGTCGGCGATGAACCAGATCCTTGAGCTTTGTTGGCGGGAGGTCCTGGAAGCATGCCAAACTTGGGAAACTCAAATTGGAAATTGACATCGCCAAGGTTACTAACTGCAGCGCTACCAAAGGGAACCTTCTCCCTGGGGAGTGTTTTGGTGGCTGACATTACAGTGACCTTTTGCTTATATTGGTTAAGCTCGGTTGTCATGCGCTCAACTTGTGCTCGCAGCATGCCATTTTCATGGTTGGCAGCTTGCGAAGCCTTTTCCAACTCATCAACCTTGGTCTCGAGATCCTTCAGGTGTCTTTCTTTGCGTTCTCTGAAAGCACGCTGAGCAGCTCGGTTCTGGGCCTTACGCTTCTGTTATGTGTATTAGTAGTTGAACCGGACACGTTGACATTTTGATTGAGAGGCAAAACATACCGAACTAGGCTCGGATGTAAGAGGCTTACGGCCGGGTTTCTTGGGAACCTTATCGGTACTCTCGCGACGCTTATGATCCTGGCCTGGGCTATCTTCATCATCCTCATCATCGGGGTAGCTACGCTTCTCCGGGGTCTCAGTCTCCGGGGAGTCGGACAGAGCGACGGAAGAAGCGTTATTTTTGGAATCGGCGGCAGTAGATGGAATATCTCCAATCATAGAAGGCTGGTCCTCGCTAGCAAAGGAGAAGTCAAACCCAGAGTCGCCGAAGTCGTAATCGTAATTGTCAAGGAAGGGGCTCTCCTGGTAGCCTGTGGCTGGGGCTGGCTTTTGTTGAGCAGCAGCGGAATCGCGGAACGAAGTAGGCGAAATTGAAGCAGCGTTGTTTGCAGAAGAACCCGAGAGCTGCTGCTTGTTGGAGTTGAGAGCAGCGAAAAGCAGGTTCTGCTGTTGCGGGGTCAAGAGGAAGTTGGGTGGCAAAGTGCCTCCAGTACCAGTAGAAGCCATCGCGAGTGATGAAACGGGTTGTCGAAAAGCGGCGCAAGTGGTGAGGAATTACTTAAAATCGCGGCAAGCGAAAGTGCCGACACGGGTTGGATGCTGGATATAAATCCAAGCTCTTTGCCAGTCCAGGCTCTCGCAAGATCGAGGGGACAAAGAGCCTGAGCCAGAGTATGAGCCTGTGCAGCGGCGACTTCGGGGGCCTGGTCAAGCGGGGCTTTGAATGGTTTATGATTGTTGCATGTGTTTTGTCAAGACGCGATGAACAGACAGACGAAGCAAAAGAAGAATAAACGGTATTTTCGGATTCAAATCGTATGAGAGAACTGGACTGAGGCTACTAAGGGAACAAACAGTATGTACGGAGTAGGATGGATGATGAAATTGTTGCGGGATGGAGTTTGGCCGCTGATGTCTGGCGGAGCCAAGAATGGGAGGGTAAGACGGCTGCAGCTGAGCGGGCGTTGGATCGCACTGTACACACAGTGACCGTGTACCTGACCTCGGAAGGGTCCAGGACAGAACATTGGACTGCCGAGTAGAAAATTTGCTGCCTGAGTCACAAATAATCCTTCTAGCTGCTTCTTCCACCAGCGAACTAGGCCCTGAGGAGGCACGGGTCTGGGTGGGGTGAGGGAGTCCATACATGGAAAAGGCTGGCACAAGTACCCGACGACGCCCTCTACCGTGCGAGTAGGGTCCAAGTTGCATTTGTCAGCCGGGGCTACCGGTCGTCGGGATCCATGTATCAAACCGCTGACTTACAAGAGAGAACACGAAACAAAAAGCCCATCCAGGCCATGCCAAAACGAGGCATGGGCATTTTCACTGTTTCCCTCTTCTCTGTTGTCTGACTCGCAAGACACCGGTCTCCATACATTGACCTATCGAGAGCCAAACAGCCCGACTTATACCCGATCCGTTTCGGCAGATATGGTTGACGTGCGCGCCCTTTGACGTAGTGCACAGTCTTCTCGATTCTACAGAGAACTTTTCTCCTTCCTCGCCTTGCTTGGCCCGGGCGCTTATCAATGGCACAATGCTGTCTGTTTCTTGCCCTGAACACCTTTGTATCTGGCAATCCTGCTACCAAGAAACAAAAGAGTATGTTCACTTTGGTTATTTTTCAGCTATCATAGCACTAGCAGATCTCCATGACCTCACAAGCACCCATTGCTGGCTGCAGCTTTTGCGGCCATCATCTTATCTCCGATGCGCCTCCCAAGCACCTCTCTCTCCCCGCCCCCGGATTTAGACAAGATTCGGATTTTGCCACACCGTGCATAAACCCTTCATCGGCGAATCAAGCTTCTCCATCCGTCCCAACGGGGCCAAGCCCACTATCAATCACTCAGAAATCGATCCCGTTTTCTGATCACAACGGTTATTTGTGATTTATTATGTGCCAATTGCCTGACCGTTCAACTTTAATGATGATTGTGCGATGTATGATCATTCGGCCTTACAGCCACTTGTACGACATGCTCGATGCTCGGGACGTACAGTATGCGTGGCGCAAGCCTTTGACATACATGCATGTTTTGGAATCATCCAAGCCAGCAGCGACCCCTGCAAAATTCAACAACACGTGATCGTTAGCTCAACCTGATAATTATAATGATACTGGGATATTATTAGAAAAGACACCTAATAAATAGTGTTAAGATCAATAACATAAAATTCCTTAAAGCTTAGGTAAAGTATATAATGCCAGAACCTAGCGATATGCGGATTCTATTCTTATCCACCTGCCAGGTCAGTGTTTCATGACAGGAATATTTGAAGTTCATTCGAGTTATCATAGAAGCTGAAGACGCCATCGGCTGGAATGATTCTACATGTATTAAAAGCTGTGGTAAAAGCCAGGGAGGAAAGGGCCCTCTCAGGGTGGAAATACTGTGATGGATGAGTAGACCGAGTTTGAAGTTCGACCTATGAGTCTTACCTGTGGTAGAGGTTGAGCCTCTAATTCCATTGCTATGCCTGGCCTGAAGCTGCTATAGATACGTGCTGTGTAGGCTCCGCCGAAGAGGATAAGAGATGCCGGATATGAGCCTTATTGAAACCCTAGTATGCTATATTGTGTCTCCCCCAGAGAGACAGACCGAAGTTGTTGCTGTGAAGACAACCCTCCGTCCTCACCAGTCATTACCTCCTAATACATGTCCAAACATTCTCAATATGCTAGCTAGACGCAGCCTTGTCTCAAGTTCCTATAGCGCTCAGCCAACACCGAGTTCTTGAAGTCCAGCCGAGGAGTGCAAGCTATCCAGAGGCATAGCTCTCTGAACCGCCCCTACTAAAGGGGAGGCGGGTATTTTAATACAGCATGAATGTACGCGTTAAGCAGAGAGATGGGAAGAGAAGATGTAATGCTTACTCACATCGTTGTACTCTGCTTGCCGTCATTCTACTAATTATCTGGCCTGGTTTCTATCTTTAATCCGTTCCTAAGTATGAGTAGCTGTTATTGTGAAAGTGATTCAATGCAACCCGAAAGACGTGTAAACATGATTTCGAGATTATATCAAGGATTTTAGCAGCAATATTCTGTCGCTGATGAGTTATCTCAGCACCTCAGTGATCTAGAACAGCTCAAGAGTAACAGAACGCGGTGAATAGGCACCTTCTGGGTATGTCTAAGTATAAGAAGACGTGAGTTCTACTCATTACGCAGAATCGAGCAAGGTCTACTCACGCAACAAATCTCAACACGTCAGTACCATCTACAAACAGATATAGACATAATGTGTTCGAAAAAGGAATATACTCACAAGTGTGAAGGGTGCTTCAAAACTCTTATGACTCGTACGGTACTAGATCGAGAGTGCCAGGCAAAGAAGAAGAAAAAGGCATGTAATGTCACAACCACACAAGATATTGTCTGGGAGGAATCAGTCAATTGCAATGTTTGTAAGAAAAATAGTAATGGGAACAAGAAATAGATCAGGAGACAAAGCCAGACTAGAAATAGGGAGTGGAATGGAACTTGATTACCTTACTAAGACTTCGGCGCTCATCGTTCATCATACAGACCGAGAAGAGTTTGCCAATAGCTCCTAGTTCTAATGAAAGGTTTCTACAACAGAAGCTAGTCCAAGATTCAATGGTATCAGAATCGTAAGCATATATTTCCAGGAGACGTCTCTCCTCGTTGAGCATTCTTGTCATAGAGATCTGACTGTAGTGTAAGCCTCACTGGTCACTGCATTTATTGAGCTCAAGATAGTTACTAATATGGGAGGGGATGTCCTAGCGACTGTCAAATACTCTGCTGCCACCCGGCGATGCAATGTACTTGTACTTGAAAGTGGATACTACAGAAGCTCTCTATCTGAGATCGTGTATTAGGAATATAGTTCTCCGTGAAAACCAAGAGTTACAAACCAGATGTCGTATCTAACAATAGTCACGCCGATAGCTGGAGCCATGTCACATAGCTCGCACACCTTGTGTACGCCAGGATACTCGTTGAACGTGGTAAGTATGTAACTCGGGCAGTAAATGGTTCTATTCAGGGGTAGCACGATAATAACCATACTGAATGGTGGCATGATTAAAGGGGCGAAAAGGTGGCAGCATGCGCAGCGGTTATCCGTTGCGCTTCTTTATCAACAGCAGGTTCGCATTGGGAGGGGAATGCAGAAGTGAACGCCTTGCGTTGTGTGTTAGATATGCGTGTTTATATTGTGTCAGGGCGGAGTTTCTATTCCTATCACTCAAATAAATCTTTCCTTTTATCAGTTGATCAACAGGCCTAAACGGCCTGGTGACTCACGTCATTGCGGGCTTTGTACCAATTCGGCATCATTGTTGCAGCGTCGTCGCCAGGTAACGAGGGCCTCCCACCAGATCCTGACTCAATTTGACATCAGGATCAAACATGACTCAATGAGCAGGGTTACTACTGCCCACGGAGGTTATAGAGAACCCGTGCGAGCTGAGGAGGAACCAACTCCATCATCACTTAGGGTGTGATGAACATGAGTTTGATTAGATCCAGGGACAGCATCATCTATAGACAGTATTGCTTCTAGCCTGAAGCAGAGACTCACAATCGACCGAAGAGACGATGCCGTTGTCTTTTGGAAGCTAGGGTCTCCATCCCGTATAATAAGTACTCTGGCTGTGCAGTTTCCAGTCTCAAAGGAGGTCTTGCTCTTGTGATTTCGGGCGACTCACATCTTGCGGTCCCCTTTCTCGTCGGCGGAAAATTCTCCTGAATCTAGGATAAACTAGTCAATCATTTGGATCCTAACTGAATTTGAAGAGGATCAGCGGTATTCTTTCGATAAGTCTCGAGTGATTGCTTTTTTGCCTGTCACTGTAGCACGATACAGAGGCAGAATAAACACTAACCTCGAGAAACACCACTGTTGCATCCAACTTGTGCGTTGCTCGGTGGAGTTTCGCCCCATTTAGGAGGAATAGCCCGAGTCGAAGTATCGGCTTGACGAGGCCTACTCGGCACTCTTTGTTGACGAACTCGGTACTTTGTGCCGACTTTTGGCTAAAGAGCTGGTTTATTGAGTTAAAGGCTAGACGAACATTCTGATGGGAAACTACCATGAAATCCATGATCCACGAGTACACACCCAAGCTCGGCGCGCGAACAAGTGACTCTTCCACTTTGAGAGCCATTGAACTCTTAAAATCTCTCTCACTGAGGGAAGATGATGATATTTGCGGTTTTTGTTGATTTTACATCGATACCTTGCAGTTCAAAGCCGTTATCGGCTGGGTGAAGAGAGTCACTGCCGCCTATGGGCATTTCCTCCCTCCCAGTAAGAGGCCGTGTTGGCATTCTCCCGGTATCCATCTCGGCGTACCACTCTAGAGGCAGAAAGGTTAGTTTATCTGGCTAGGCGGGGGGAGAGCAGATCTTCTTACGCTGCGCTATAGACATCAACTTTCCCATCCATAGCCTTGTATATAGAAGTTGGCGTGGCTCGTATATAAAATTTCAGAGACTATAACCTTCCGCTGGCTAGGCGCAATATGTCAGTTAGAAGCCAGGAGTGAGAAGTCGCATCTGGATCTTTTCACCTCGTATCTCTGGCTTCAGAACTTCCCATATTCTCGCTCTTGTTGTTTATCGATCGCCCTGAGAACTGTCATGGTATATGCTTTGCCCAAAGTATCATTCTGTACTTTTTGGTGCACTCCCTCTTCGGCGAGCAACAAGAGGAATATATATGGGAATACAATATGAGCATGTTGATAGAACTGTGGGAGAGAATGTGAAGGTAGGTGGATACTTGGGGACAAGTCAACCAGTTGAAGATTGACAGTCGATAGCAGTGTAAACAACTAGTAAAGTCTGCCACATGGTTGGCAATTCGATATTTTGATAGCAACTAATATATTTATACGTAATATATGCAGATGAAGGGAATTTGCTAATCGGTTTGCCATGTTGCCGGATATCGTTTCACAACTTGAACGAACATATAACTTGATTCCAGTTGTGAGTACATTATTAACAACAGCCAAACCACGAGAAAGCCAGATAAAACCATTTCAAGTTGAAATACCACTGGACTAATTATTTGCCAATTAAAATCAGAACCCAAGAGGGACACAAGTGCGAAAACAGCCAGACAAGCATGTTCCTTTAACTAAATATCAAAGGTTATCCCACACGTCTCAATCACCACCCGGTTTGAATTTGAGAGTCAGAAGGAAAGCAGTTCTCTGGCAACAATGTGGAAACTCCATCAACTACCATTCACGAAGCATGGGTACCTTTGATGGTCAGGGCATTCTCGTCCTCTGCATATGCATCCACCTTATATCTAACAAACTCGCGAGTTTTCACGTTGTTAGCGAAGAGGATATCGAGCTCTTCAAACGTCTTGTTCTTAGTCTCGGGAAGTCTGAAGAACGTCCAGATGAAGAAAACCAAAGAGCATCCTCCCCAGAAGAATCCAGTCTTGCCACGCCAGTTGCCAGCAGTTGGGTTAAGCATATAGGGGTTGACCACATTGCAGATGATCTGCGCGATGTAGTATGCGATTCGGCTAATGCATATGCTTTTGTTGCGTAAGCGTGTAGAAGATACCTGTGCAGTTGTCAGTTTGGTCGGGCAATTGAAGCGTGACATGTGTCCGAGTTAATGATCATACCTCAGATACAATTGCATAACAAACGGGTCCTACAGTAAGATAATAGACACCAAGCCAAAGAATCATTAAGGAGGCTTGCGCGTAGTTTGCGCCTTGGGAGTCCCCGGCACTAGCACTGATGATTCCAACAGTCGTCAATACCACTGCGAGCGAACCAAGCCCCCAGAGATACAATGTACGTCGGCCAAAGGGAGCAAGAAGCCACCAAGAGACGATTGTACCGACGGAGGCAATACCTAGACCGCCAACAGACATCTTGAACGATATTGAATCAGGCAGTCCTGCTTGGACAAAGAAGAATGTTGGGGTTCCTCCCATGGCAGAACCGCAAAAGGGCTGGGCAGCAAAGGTCATACAAGCGATCTCAGTTCTGCGCCGGTCGACTCCGCGAAAGCAGTCCAGATACGAAGTCCCTTGATCGATCGACTTCTCAATCTCGTTGGTATGTATCATCATGGCAACAGCTTGCTTTGCATGACCAGGCTGTGTTGATGAACTGAGACGAGTGACGGACTTCTCGGCTTGTTGATAGGCACCAATACGAACAAAGTACCATGGCGATTCGGGAGCAAAGAAAAGAATAATAAATAGAGGGATAGGCCATACCCATTGTACTGCGAACGGGACCCGGTAAGACCACGGCCCGGTCTTATTCGAGAAGCCAGCCTGAACACCAGCGGAAATAAGTTGACCGATGGCCCAGCAGAGGTTGACATAGACGGTCAAATAACCTCTCAGTGCCATAGGGCAGACCTCGGAGGCATATGCAGGAGCCATAGTAGCAAATACACCCCATGGGATGCCACAGAGGAATTGGCCAACAAGAAGAACAGGGAGACTGGGTGAGAAGAAGGAGATAAAGATGCAGCCACAGATAGCAACCAACGAAGCGAGAAGCACTTTTCGGTAGCCAAATTTGTAGGTAAAGTAACCATTGGCAAACGCGCCGATTATAGTGCCCACGCTGACAGCGTTGCTAAGAGCGTTCTGCCAAGATGCTGTGATCTGCCAGGTGTCTGTCTCTGGCTGATAGCTTCCATAGTGCTCTCTGAAGGACGGCTGGGCGAAGAAGGACGAGATCAAGACGATATCGTAACCCTCCATGATGATTGACGTGGAGAGAAGAGCCGACCACATAACAGCCTTTGGATACTTTCGGATGGCTTGAAGCAGTGTGAGGCTGTGTTCCTCCTCTGCGGCTTGCTTCGCGATGGATACATCTTTGCCGATGTCAAGGTTCGGGGGGTGGTCTTCTTCGCTGGCTCTAGCGACCTTGTCGTCTGTAAGAGAATACATAAAGAGAGTTGGACAGAGTGGAAAGATCAGGTATATCTGGAAGAATAGAGCATTGTATGCCCGTAGTGTTTCATGAACCAAAACCGGCGGCAGAGGCTATATATATATATATATAGGAAGGCCCAAGGGATCCCTGGGTCCTGGCGGGCCTGAGGAAGTGCAGAACATCCATCCCGTGCTAAAGAATCAACCCTCGCTGCTGCGGTGATCATCTGGGGTTTGTGGGGAAGAGTCCGGGGAAAGACTGCTAAGGCCATGCCTAAAGCGTATCATCCTGGTCGGGCTTTTGAGAATCTGGGGTTCTTTGCGGGGTGTGTTCTGAAGTCGCTGGATCCCCACCGGAGTTTACCAACCTAGTTCAGTCTCCGGTGGGGGAGGGGATCGAAGTGTAAGTCGCAAAACCTGGATTTCACCCATGATCATTGCGGCGACTTTGATTGGGACCGTCTATATAGCATATTGTGTTGTTGATGCTGGAGGCCATGCAAGCAATGAAAGATTGTGGACATAATTTAGTCTTCACTTATGAACATGATGCTTGGGCGGTCAAATGCTGTTACTAGCGTCACGATGGACAATGAATATCTATCTTTACGGAAGAAGAAATTTCCATCCCGTGACCATGTCAAATAAACTCCGCACGGTAACAACGTCCTAGGATTATGGCAGTTACCTTCCTACCCGGTGGCATGATCTTCAAACTGCAATATTACGAACTCTCAATGCTGCGTCAAAAACATGACTGCCGATGACGGGCAAGCCCAATTCCAATGTCACTTCTGTCCAAGAATCTTTGGACGTCAGGAACACTTGACACGACATATCAGAGCCCATACGTTCGAGAAGCCATATGGTTGTCGACAATGTAGTAAATCCTTCTCCCGCCAAGACGTTCTACAAAGACATGAAGCAACACATACCTCGGGCTCAGCCTCGCGCAAGACGGTGTCGAATAGGGCATGCAGAGGATGTGCCGCTGGCCGCATTCGCTGTTCGAGAGAACTGCCATGCGGCCGATGTCAGGAACGGGATTTGGAGTGCATCTACCCTGGTCCTAGGAGACGGAAGACTCGCTCGATGACCCAAATGGGGAGTTTGGGCCCTCAATCTCCCAAGTCATCTCCTACGGGGAGTTTGAATGAGGATAATGAGGCTGGAGATGATACTGAAGCTCCAGGATCAGCAGAAGCAGAGCCAGCTACGCGCGTGGATAACAATGAGCTCGGCGACAGGAGTGGTATGACCTGGGCCGTCAACGAACCTGGCCCCTTCACTGTTTCTTCTGCGGACAGAGCGTGGCCAGCAGCTGGCGAGTCAATCGCTGGCGCAACGCAGCCTAATGACTCAATATTTCAGATCAATGATTTGGGCGACTTTACAATGGACAAAGAAATCCCGGAGCCATTATCTAACATCAATTGGCTTTCCAGCAACCAATGCAGTACAATATGGGAGAGCCAACTATCCGTTGTCCCCGACGGACTTGGATCAATGGCATTTACGTTCTCTTCTGAGTTTACTGAACCAAATCTCGATTCACCCTGGCTACCGAATCAACATCCTGATATAGCCATTTCGAACACAGAGCAAATAGCTCTCAACTCTGGATATAGACACAGCTCAGTGGCTGCAGAGAGTCCTGGTGATAAAAGAACGGACAGTTTACACGGTTCCAGCACATCAAGGTCAACCGAAGGAGTCCTTTACGTTGAAGGTACGGTAGCAAGAGCGCCATTTCATGGCCGAATGATACCTCAGCGTACAAATTTCCATGGCAGTGCATCCGTAGCAGAAGCTGACCCGTTTGAGTCTCCTCATGAAGCTTCGGAGTCACCAGAGGACAGCGAGTCGCAAGATCCCTGTTCCGCTTGTGTCTCAGACACCCTCTACTCCAAACTGGTCATGGTCGTTCGTTACGAGGCCGAAATCCATGGGTTTGGTTCCGACGCTACCTCAATCCCTCCATTGGGGCACATCAGGTGCTTTGTGCGGCTTTACTATGAAAACTTCCATTCTACGTTTCCATTTCTGCGGGACAATCCCTCCATATGGCGAGACACGAGTAATTGGATCCTGTTACTCGCTGTTTCAGTCATCGGTGCCAAATACCTCGGAGGCCCATGGTCGTCGTCTATGTCTAGGTTGTTGGATGAGATTTTGAGCCACAGACTTGACTCAAAGTCCATATATGATGACATGGATGGCGATGACACTTGGGTGCCGGGCAGTTTCCAACCGAAGAGTCGATTGAACCTCATCACACTCCAAGCAGCCATCCTCAACTTGATATATAGGCTTCACAGTGGTCAAAAGAACATGGCAGAGCATGCTCTGAGCCAAAGACTTGTTCTTATTGAGGAGTGCAGGAGGATGGGCCTCCTGTCTCATGTTCCGGCGAATGTTGATACTGGATCAATGCAGAATACCGATGCTACTATCACAGCATGGATACAGGCCCAGTCCGAACTACGAACTGGGATGATGATTTGGGTACGTTGCATCTTGCACTATTGATCAAGCCCGCACTTATAAACATACAGGTTCTCGACTCAGTCATCGCCTACGAATTTGACTGCCCACACGTATTACAACTACATGAGATCAAAACCATACTCCCCTGCCGAGAAGAGACATGGAATCAGCCAACCTTGGAGCAAATATTCATTGGGAATACGAATACTTACCAGGGTATGTCTCCAAGGCTACCTCATCAAGGCCTCCGTAGCACTAACCTGACAACACCCGGATAGTGACGGTACTAGAGGCGCTCAACCAGCTTTATATGGAGAAACGACGACCGCCAAACTTGACAGAATTCGGAAACATCATCCTCATATATGCTGTGTGTCGGAGGACCAGAGAGGCTATATATCAACATGAAACCGACCTGTCAAGGTGGACGCCAGTTGCTCACGTTGAACCGCGTATAGAGCCAAGTTCTGTTAGCGAGTCGTGGCCACCAAGCCTCCAGGTCATCACGAGGTGGAGGAATAGCGCATGCGATTCTTTCGACATCCTACACTGGCCAGCAAATGGGAAAGCTGCTAATGCTGGTGGCTCGGAGCATCCAACTATTCTTCATCTTCACCTTTCTCGTCTATATATCTTGACCCCTTCCAAGTATCTACAAAAGGTTGCTGGCGCCGCAGCGTTATTCAGAAACGCCAATGGCATCCTCAATAGCCTTGAATACTCGGAGGCATGCAACCACCTCCATCGTTGGGCTAACATCGACCAGTACAAAGCCAGGCTATCTATAGTTCACGCCGGTGCTTTGCTGTGGCATATTCGGCGCTACAGCAGCAATGGTTTTATTGAGCCTCACGCGATATATCTCGCTACGCTCTCAATCTGGGCCTACAGCGTCTTTACCACACGGAGGACAGTTTCCAAACCTCAGCAGGTCGAAGTCGCACCAAGATCATCATCAGGTGTCGAAAGTCACACCCGGCACGACTCTGACACGGAGGTCGGAGCAGAGCAGGACAGTGAAGAAGAACCAGAACCAACATTCATCCATCTGGACCGCCCTTGCGACGACGAAATGGTCCAAGTCTACATACGCCTTGGGCATAAGATGAACGGCTACATGCAGAGAGTTGGTGACATCTGCAGTTCTGATGCCCCACCAAAGATTCTAAAGGAAGGCATTAGACTGTTATCACATACATGGACTAAAGAGAAGTCATGGGGGATTGAAACATCTTTTGTCAAGAGTTTGACCAGTCTGCTGTGTGCCACCACTGCGCAAGGAAGCGAGCGCACAACGGGAACTTGTATGTTCTAGAACCATGCTATCAAATTCATCATGCTCCTCGAACAAAAACCGGCATCTGGGTCAAGGGGCAGTCAATAGTAACCGTCTGACCAGATTCATAAGATGCATCGCCAGCAAAGGAACCCCATTTCTTGCCCTCCGGCAGTCGGGGAAGATACACCTCGCTCTTGGTCTGGCCAGGCTTAAGGACGGGGCAGACAAGGTACTTATCGCCGTATAGATACTGAGTCGAAATGTCCCAGCACTTCTTGTCATGCGGAAACTCGTAAAATAGAGGTCTCATGACCGGTGTCCCCTTCTCGTGCGCCTCCTTCATAAGCTTTCGGGTGTACGGTCGAAGCTCCTCCCGCATCTTGATGTATCTCACACAGATGTCATAGACTTGAGGACCGTAGGACCAGACCTCATTGGGCGCTCCACTGCAACAGGTTGCACCGCCGGTTGTCCCGTGTTGTGGTTGACGAGGTTCGCGGTCGCCATGCAGTCTCATCACCGGGCAGAACGTACCCCATTGGAACCACCGCACAAAGAGCTCTCGGAAGCCCTCGTCGTTGGGGTCGCCGCCGTGGAAACCTCCAATATCTGTCGTCCACCACGGTATACCAGAAAGACCCATGTTGAGGCCTGCGCAGAGCTGGTTGTGGAAGCTGGACCACGAAGATGCTATGTCGCCGCTCCATACAAGGGCGCCGTACTTCTGACTGCCCGCCCAAGCACACCGGAGAAGATTGACAATGTTCTTCTGGCCCTCGGCCTCTTGGCCTTCGTAAAAGGCTCGGGCGTACTCCACGGGGTAGATATTTCCAATCGACGCATTCGAACCCAGCCAGTACCTGTAGTTCTCAAAATCGTAGGCTGCATACTCGGGTTCTGCCTCATCTAGCCAAAAGGTCTTGATTCCCTTGGAGTAGTAGTTCTTCTTGACTACATCCCAGAAATAAGTCCTGGCGGCTGGGTTTGTGGCATCAATGTGTACCGTTTGGCCTTGAAAGTCGAGTCCAATCCGGACACCTCGGTCAGTGCGGATCAAGTAGCCCTTCTCCAGCATATACTCGTAGTTCTCCGATGTCTTGTCGACAGTAGGCCAGATAGAGATCATGAGCTCGATGCCAAGATCTTTAAGCTCCTTGATCATAGCATCTGCGCCCTTGTTAGCATCACCTCTGTGCGTATCTGATAGGGACTCACCAGGATCCGGCCAATATTCTAGGTCGAACTTCCATTCACCCTGCTTCGGCCAGTGGAAGAAATCGATAACAATAAGGTCGATTGGAATCTCGCGGTGCTTGTATTCTCTAGCCACCTGCAGAAGCTCCTCTTGCGTCTGGTACCGCAACTTGCACTGCCAAAAGCCCAATCCGTACTCAGGCATGAGAGGTACTTTTCCAGTGGCATCTGCATACGCCTCAACGATTTCAGCTGGTGTGTCGCCGGCAACAATCCAATAGTCGAGTATCTGGGTTGAGAAGGCTTCAAAGGTCATGATGTTCTTCCCAAACACGGCCCTTCCGATGGCCGGGTTGTTCCACAAGAGGCCGTATCCAAGCGACGACACGGCAAATGGAACACTTGCTTGCGAGTTGCGCTGTGCGAGCTCAAGATCCAGCCCCTTCAGGTCAAGCCAAGGCTGCTGATACTGGCCCATGCCAAAGATCTTCTCATCAGGGCTGACGCTCTCGAGACGCATCGTCAAGTGGTAGTTTTCCGTGCCAAGAATCCCCTTGAACTCACGAGCCTCGACTTCGAGAGCGCTGCACTTGGGGTCAACAAGGTCCCGCCTGTTGCGAGAGTACTCTTCCAGCAAGAGTCCCCCGTCTGCTTTCTCAACGACCAACTTGCCGTTGCGCGAAACTCGGGCTTTGATGGTGCCGTTTTGGATTGATGCAGACTCGTCAGAAATGGAGATTTGAGGTGTCACTTCTGCGAGCTGCTGAAGTGCCCAATCTTGCGACGGCATCACCGCGGACTTGGTGGCTCTCACGCGGAAGGCATTTGGGCCCCATGGCTCAACCCATAGCTCCTCTGCGTCGTATTTGAAGCGGAGGCGGTTCTTGTCGTTGAAGAACATGGCGATGTTGGCTTCTTGGACAGCAAGGAAATGGTAGAAAGTGAGACAGTGATGTAAGTAGGTGAGAAAGCACTCAACTTCTAGTATCACGCAGAGGAAAGTTCCTGTTCTTGTCTATTTCCTTTTATCTTTCAATAAATACTGCAATTCCAATTTGCCAACAGTCGAGTGGCTTTCCCCGCCGGAGTAACGCAGCGGGCATGATATCGATGATCCAATGACAGCATCAATGGGGAAGACCAATGCCTTATTTGGTCACCCCCACCGGAAATCAAATACTCTCGGCAGTTTCTCACAAGATGGCATTGAACACGTACGTCGCCTCATACAGCCACGCCTTTAATAGCCCGACACAGATGTAAGCGGACCTTGCCGCGGTTGAAGGGTGGGATTCTGTCAGCGTCGTCTGAGGATTGCAAGAATTGAGTGGCCTGAGCATTGTTTGAAGCTCCTTGAAACCCCTGAGATAGTAAAGTGTTGATCAGAATCAATCAGGGTGTGGCACTGCTCCACGGACCACTCTGCTTCTTGCGACCCAATATCGTGTGTTTGTTGCTGTAGTTCAAGTTGTGCCTAGTATCGATCAATCATGGCTTTGGCGTTCCCAATCTCCTGAGCCATAAGAGCCAATCTGTCTGCCAGTTGGCGATGGTGGGATAAAGTGCAGATGACTGCGTTGGAGTTGCGTGTTGACCACTGGAAATCGGACACAGAAAGCACCGGTGATGGAAACGAAATGATGAGAAATACTCATGATTAATTCGGACATAAACCGGCCTGATGCAGGACATGTTTTGACTGCCATCTTAATGAGTGACCATCTACAAGTGTATTGCTCTACTATTCCGCGGGTATCAACAATGCAACTGGGGCCTCCCATCTCTGCTACTCGTACATGTAACCATTTCTACATATTATCCCTCTTCCTCCTCTTTATTTCATCGCTTGTTCTCATTTCCAGGCGACAGTCTCCATGCCCGCAGCGGCAGACTCTGGAGATGCAGCACCTTTGGCTTGATGTACCAGAAGAACGTCGCAGCGCCAAACAAGACGCACAGCACGTTGACTGTATAGTATCCATCATGGATCATCTGGCATGTTCCACCGCCAGCTTCACATCTCTCCTTCTCCGGCTGCACTGCGCAAGAGAATGCTTCTGTGATAAGAGTGCCGTTCAGAGATGGGGCAGCTGACTTGCCAGGCTGGCATGTAGCTACAGTGAAGCGGTCGACAAGCTGGAGCACGAAGTACCTGGGGAATGTACCACCCAGATTACAGACACTGAGGATTGTTAGCTTTGTATACAGCGAGTGTGAGATCTGCGCTACTTACGTTGCAAGGAGTGTCATGTAGGTGCCACCAATGACGGGATCCGACACTCGAGCATGGAAAGCCGAGACAGCGACAAACATGATGGTGTTTGTAAATGTTGAGAAAAGGTGCTCGCCGATGACCACCAACAGATACCAAGGTGTAACTCCTTCAGCGGGGAAAATGGCGACAACAAACTGTCCAAACAAAGCAGCGACAAGTCTGCCTGCAAAGCCCCAGCACCAGAGACGCATGGGTGTGTACTTTTGCGACCACATTCCCGCATAGTAGCCCAGACCAATCTCGAAAGGGAAGTCAATAAGAACCGTCAGAGCCATGTTGTCCTTGCCAAAGCCCTTGTCCAAGAGTTTCAAATTGGTAACACCGTCGTTAGCCTGGAAGCCGATCTTGGCAATGAGATGAACAATGATGATAGTCTGGACGTTTTTGAGCTTGAGAATACCCCACATGATGCGGTAGACATCCCATACACCATCTTCGTTCTGCGACTTGTCCTCCTTCTTCAAAAGACCGAGTCCAATCGTGACGATGATATATGACCAGCCCCAAAACTTGAGGTACCCTCCGAGTGACAGAAGGCCCTCTTCTGAGGGAACTGTTCGGAACCACTTGTTGGCGAAATCAGCGGCGTTGAAGGCGAGGAAAACAGTATATGACATGAAGTGGCCAGCCGTAAGACCAACAGTCTGCGCGGTCGAGGCGTACGACACGTTTCCGGGTGACAGGAGGGTAAGCGCCCAGCCGTCCACGGCGATATCTTGAGTAGCGCACATGAGGACCAGGAAGAACCACCAAAGCATGAACGAGAAAGCCGTCATGCCACCGGGCTTACCGGCCGTGTTCATCATATCCTCGACGTGCGATCCCAGAAATAGCATACCGAAGCCGGAGAGGAATTGAATAGGAACGATCCACGTCTTGCGCCGACCAATCTTGGGGCTCCAGACAGCATCCACGAAGGGACTCCAGAAGAGCTTCAGAGAGTAAGGATACGAGGCCAAACTAAAGACACCAATCTCGCTGTACGACATGTGATTCTTGAGCAAGAAAGGCACGGAGCCAGTCGCCAGACCCATAGGAATCCCCTGCAAGAAGTATAGAAGAACCAAGAGAAGAAAGTTCTTCTGGTCTTGTCGAGGGAGGTCCATGAAGCCATGGTTGTTAAGAACAGGCGTTTTTGGGATAGGATCGTCCAGAGAGAACGACTCGCTCTTGATGAAGTTCTCAGCGACGTTATCGGCGTCTAGATTAGCAGCCTTACGGCGCATCTCAACTCCGCTACTCATTTTGCCGTTGCCGTTTAGGTGACCTTTTCCATTCGCATCCTCCGATTCTGTCTTGATCGTCAGGGGCGGTCGGCCGGGATTTTTCTGCGGTCGTCGAGCTCTGGCGGTCATAGGTGCCGAGAGAAAAGGGAATTCGGAGCCGAGAAGCGAATAAAAGAGTGGTCGTAGATGTAAGGGGGGGTTAACGAATGCGACAAGGAGGCGTTGAAAGCGTCAAAGTCAGATTGCGGGTGGGATATGTATTGTGTCGTCGTGGTGATGTATGTATGAAGTCAAAGATAAGAATTGAGGGCAATCAAAGACAAGGCGCAGAAGAAGAGAAGCGAGGAACAAATAGTCAGAGTCAGATTCAGAGTGAGAGTAAGAATGTAGTTGAAGGAATGTGGAAGACAGGCCTGAATTTGTCAGGTTCCTGAAGTACCAGTAAATCTGGAGCGGGCCTCAGATACAGAAGGTCACTGCCTGCGTTTCGGGTGATGGATACGGGTTGGCAGGCTCCCGCTACCGTGGCCTCTTAGACTAACCGTGAGATGTGATTGGGCTGTTTTCTGGGGATGGGCCTGGGATCTTGAATGGGGATAGCGATGGCTTAGCTGTCCTTTTTGAGGGTCTTTGGTGGCGATAAAATGTCAAGTTGTATGTAATACGTAGTAGGATGAGTCTCAACTTGACGTGAGAGAGGAGATGCAATAGTTTATGACCCCTTGTGAGAGCAAATAGTAGCTATCAAAGATCCATCGATGATGTCCAACAGGGTATCAGAGGCCCACGAACCACAGGGAGAGCCTAGCAATGAGCAACCCCAAAGCCAAGGACTCTTCGGAGGTCGCGTCTTGTCCCAAACGGGAAGCGCGTCAGGGGTTGATTGATAATGATGTCCCGGGGATTGAAGGATGATTTAGCCAATGGGAACATTCCTTGTCTGTCACTGGGTGACAAATGGGAGAAACAAGGCATCACTAGCTAAACTGCTGACAAAAGAGAAGATCTGGATTCATGACCATACCACAAGATACATCCAAACTGTCAGATGACGTACAAAAGGATTCCATACTGACATCGCTGCATGTGATCGAGAGAACCTGGTAGCTGCATTGAACAGGGAGGGCCTTATCTTATCAGTTGGCCTGCAACAGCTTCCACCAATTGCGGCCAAGAACCCTTGTTTGTAAACAGACAATATCAAAACAACATCTCATCGCCTCGTCCCAATATACAGCACCATCATGTCGTCAGAAATAGCTGCTCCAACGGAGAGCGACCTCATTGACCAAGAGATTTCTGTGCTCAAAGAACAAGGTCAGTCGTCACAGTCAAAGGCGCATCTAGTCCACCACCTAACGCATGCGATGCAACAGCCGCCGCCTTGCGCAAGTCGCTCAAGATTGAAACATCTACCATCTTCGCCGCGCCCTCAACACAAGCATTTCTCAAACCGTCCAAAAGCTTCCTCACTTCTCGAAATACGCCTTCCCGTGAAAAACTCCTCAGCGAATCCGATAAACAAAAGGCTTTCGTTCAGCAATGCCTTTATCGCACCTGCAGCTCCGTCACGTCGTTCAAAATCCATGATCCCGATCCTAATGCAGTCGACGGCGGCCATGTTCTCGGCTTGCGCTTTGAAATAATGTCCAAGGGCCAATTTTTGCGACCTTACTACGTCATGCTCAATCGGCCATACTTCAATTCAAAGCACATCCGTGTTCACCGACACACCCTCCCTCCTGCGATTCCTCTTGCTGGCTTGGCAGCCCGATATCTTCCAGCGCCCCGACCTGAGAGTGACTTTCCACCCCAGCAGAACCTGGATCGATTTGTCAGGACGCTTCGACGCGAAGTTGTGCGATACCACAATCGTCTTGGTGTTTCTGCCGACTTGAGACGAAGCCTCGGATTGCACGACAGGATGGACGACACAGTTCTGCCTGATGATATCGTCGAGGTTGGAATAGCTGATATCGAAGCCAAGCAGATTCGATTCTCTTGGGCTGATGATCGAAGCGGCAGAGTTGTTATGGACAATGACGGCAAGGTAGTCAAGCTTATGATGTTTGGCAGAGAAGGCCGTGATTGGGAGACGACGAAGGAGCTGCACGGCAAGTATGAGCGTATCGAGGATGTGGCCAGAACGCTACAAGAGTATGTCAACGGTTGAGATCCAGATCAGCGACAGCAAGTCACCTTGCATACCCGTTTTGGTGGACATACAAAGCATACATAGCAAGACCTGAGGACGCCGGATGCATTCTATCTGATTCGGGGTCTTGGGTCTTCGAAGCGTCCTGTTCCAGGGCAAGAGCATTATATCCCACCACGCCTCGAACAACCTACAGTACTAGCGCAAACGACAAGCGCTCAAGATAAGCATTTCTGTTTGATCAAGCATCAAACCTTACAACGCCTTGCAAAAGCAATACTAGAAGTTGAAACGTTGGGGGTGGTTGCAATACTGCCAGCTTGCGTCAGCCCTGATATGGGCCACATTCTGGATGAAATAGCCAGGGGCCTTCAAGCGGTCGAGGTATTGCGCAGGAAGCAAGATAGTTGGGGCGATATATGGGCTGTTCAATTGTCGGTGTGTCAACGGAGGTGGCGAGTGGCAACGGCTGAAACAAAGGACAGCACAGAACAGGGACAACTAGTATTGATCCTTTAGCTTGTCCTTTTGATGAGCATCTGAACAAGGGCACAGTTATAGTCTCGGGTTTCGTAGCTGCGTGGGTTTTGATGAGACAACCCACTCGCAGCATACGGCGAGAAGTTGTCTAGTCGCCAGTGCTGCATTCACACTCCCGTCGGTGAGCTCAGGGGGTCTTGAGTTGCTGCGGCACAACGCCGTTTGTAAGAGAAACACGATGGCTAGGTAGTTACGTTTATGCAGAATCACAATACCTCATCAGTTCGACTCAAACACAGCCTTTAACCCATCTTCCAACGTGTGTTTGACATAAACCGCTGCTCGTACCCTGTAGCTACTGACACCATGTGATAAGCCAAGAGACTGTTTTGAACTGGTTTCGACAGGTGGGATGCAAGGCCTGAACGATATCCAGTAACATAACTGCCACATTCCTCGGGGAACACGCTTCAAAAAAGCCCACACAGCAATACCAACATATAGGTACTCTTGGTGTACTCACTCATGTAGATGCCTACCCCTGCGATATCTCGTTCTAACAACCATTAGCAAGTGAAATCCCAACCAGGACAGACAACATACCTTAATCTGTTCCATCCACTCTTGCGTATCCACACAAATTGTCGCTGTTCTTCCCATCCAACACAACATCACCAATCCAACGGCTTCTTCGCCACCGGTGCAGCCCCCGAGCCAAGCGGCTCATCCATGACAGCCTCCAACCTCAGCCCCGTCTCGTCCTCCAGCAACCTCCTATCGATCTTCCACAGCGTGATCTGCTCCTCCACGACGGCCGCCCACTTCTTCACAAGCGGGTGCGCACCCGCCACATCCGCAAAGACAACCTCCTCGGTCCCCGCAGCCGGCTTCACTTCGTACCTCCAGTTGCCGTCCTCGGCCCAGTAGTCTGCTGTAAAGATGCCCTGCGTGCTGAGTTCCTCGTGCGCTTGTTTCGCAAGCTGGGCAACTTGGCAAGAGTGTGCGTCGTCGCGGCTGCTGACGGCTTCGGCGATGCCTTCTAGCATACCCAGGAGTTGACCTGCCCTGAGTCCTACGCTTGCGCCGAGACTGAAGCCTTCGTCGAAGCCAGCCTGGAGGCTGCTTTCTTTTGATATAGTCACACCCTCGCGGTATCCCGCTGTTGTGTGTTCTGTCTGTAGCCGGCGAATATCTGAAGGATGAGGTACACCTGACTCATCACGATGCTCCGTCGGCGACGAAGGATCCGAGCCCCAAACGTCATCTAGGACATCATTTGTAGCGGCAGGATCAGGTTGGGGCTCATCCTGAGGACGAGCGGCATATGCTTCATCGACCATTTCCTCGACAGGTTGGAAATGCATAGCTAGTGTTGTGAGTCGTTGAGATTTAGGGTACGTGAGTTGAAGTTTTAAGGTTTGATGTTATGTGTGGGACTTTTCGTGGGGCCAAGACATAGAATCCTTATGCCGAACCTCAATGATAATCTACCTCTAATTTTTAGAATTTATATCCATGCAGCCAGGCTGATGCAAACCATCAGCTTTGCAACTAAAGCCTGGCTTTTCTCTTTTTCAAAGAAGACTTCGCTATGCATATCCTTGCATTAGTCACAACCCCTCATTCCTCATCACCTGAACACTAGAGCGCTTGTTCGTCATGTCATAATTACTGGCATTGTTCTCAACTAATCACATGGAAACATCCAATACACCGGCTAAATACCCGCATTTTTATTAAACCAAAGACATATCGCTAAGACGCAACTGTCTGCTCTCCATTATGTGCAGCTATCCCTTCCTCTGTATTCAAGGGTTGCAGCATGTGATATTTTTCTCGTAGGTATTCCTTCTGGTTCTCTCTCATCAACCCCAGTTCTAGCAAAAAGTTGACCACGTAAAGGAAGTCTTTGACATGGGATCTGAGTCCGTCCTCTGCTTGATTATGCCCTGCGGGAAGAGCAAGCACGTCGGCGATCGTGCTGGCAATCTCGAAGAGCTTCTGTATGATGCCACTGCCTTGTGTCGCTATGCTCACAATGCTATCCAGCCTATCAACCAGACTGCGGAGCTGTATTGATAACCGTGATGCTGGGAATTGCAGCGATAGACCCTCGTGCGTCGTATCTGAAGATCCCGAGCGGAGAAGTCCTTGTGAGAGCGCCAATTGCCAGAGTAGCGTGCGCAACCAGAGTCTGGTGATGAAGAGATCGGCACGCTGTAGTTCTGTAAAGCCAGCGTGTCCGGCAGTGCTCATCCTTTCCTCAGCTGCTGCGGCGTTCATCTCGGCTTGGTCAAGTTGGACTTGCTTGTTCTCAATCCACTGCACCGTTAACCCGCCGATTGCACCTCGTTGAGACTGCCAACATGCGAGGAAGGTCTCGTCAAGGATTAAGAAGAGCTCTATTAAGCAGTTGAAGCCAACTCGTATATGCTCTGGCGTGGAAGTGTCTGAAGCTGAGAGGTTTGTATGAAGAGGAGACATAATGCTGGGGTAGCCATCGGCGATGGTGAGGAATCTCTCGTGGATATATGCCTCCCAATATACTTGCTGAAACCGCGCCATAGGATAAGGTGTCCGTGTAGGATCTGGGAATGTCCGTTGTTGGGCCTCCATGACTTGAATTAATGATATGGCCTCTCTGATAAAGCTAAAACTTCGGTCGAGACGGCTCAATCCCATGGTCGAGATCTCCAGATAGATGCACGTAACAATGCGCTTGATACTGTGAGGCAGCACCTCATCTACACGCCCTGGGCCATGACTGCCGATGCCGGCACGGTGATGGGCCTCAAGGCTGTGGTATACCAGGTTGTTTATTTGTGCCGCTACACTGCCATGTGAGTTGTCTGCAGTTTGGGATAGAAACGTGGTGACAGCTGCATACGCATACACCAAAGCGGCATCCTCGAAGTTGTGATGCATCAAGGATATTGAGCCAAGGATATCATCGGGGGTGATCGAGGGGCTAAAAGGATAGACGACCTTCTCAAACTCAGGGAGCAGCGACTGAAAGAAACCCGTCGTATAGGTTTCAGAGTTTGGCGAGAAGGGACCTGATACCGAGCCAGGGCTACTCCCCGGCGGCCACTCATTAGCCGCATGAGGCGTCGAATTAACCGCCGAGGGAGACACAGATGCACTTGGCGAGAGAGCCGTCTGCTGCTGAATGGTACCTTCTCTGGCCTGAGCTACAAGACGCCCGCGCTTTGGATTCTGACGTTTCCTGGGAGCAGTGGATCTGATGCATTGCACGTCAAACTGGCGACACGGCGAGCAGGGGTTTCCATCATCGCACTTGACCTTGCGCACTCGACAGCCATGGCAGGCAGGCATTGCGAGGTCGAGACAGGAGATTATACGAGGGAGTATGTGTAAGGTAGGCAGTATAAGGTAAGCAGCGGAGTGGAGGTCAACATGAAGCTGGAGATAAAGCGCGTTTACGTTTAGCACGATGGGGTTCGGGGTCTGAGCGCTAAACGCATGTGGAAGACAGACATCATGGGTCACGTGAAGGCCAAACGCCATCGTCTTGAGATATGGATCATAGGTGGCTTTGCAAAGCAGTTGAGGGAATGGTTTTGAAGCAATTGTATCCTCTGTTGGAATTGTGAAGAGTTATAGGAGATTTGACGTCAATAGCACAGTGGTGTAAGTGGTGGAGTTGTCGGGCTAGGTGCTGTAAGTAGTAGCTGGGCTGTGGTTTGAGCCTTCGACGGATGTAGACCTGGCAACACATCCCCTGATACTCGTTAAACTTATATGTGCTTCCATCACACCGTCTTTCGAACTCAAATTGTAGCTCTGTGCGAGTCATCAAGTTATCAATGCGAGTGCAGTGTCGAAGCCTCGGAGCATGGCAACTCATGCGCATTGCTTTTTTCTGTAGATCAACATGGCGAATGCATGCAATGCGAGCCTCAGGGTATAAGTCATGCTTTAAGCCGAATGGTTACCGTGCATGAATCATGTTGCTCGCTATACCAGCGATCTAGCTATTGGTCTGTTTGTGCATGCCTTTTGGGGCGAGATTGTCTTTGTTCACGACAAATGATACAAGTCCCTCGATGCAAACCATTCAATATCCAAATATACCTTCTTGCCGATGTGAATTATCGCATCTCATACTCCGTACCTGTCCCATGAATCGATTATCCCTTACAGGACTGCTTAACCCGAGAACAACAACCCAAAGCTGCTTGCTATCTTGGTGCTTGATATTGAAACACCATCCACCTATAACGCAGATAACGCAAAGACGACTCAGTCTCGCTTCGTTTCATCTCGCATCGCATATGACTGATAAAACTCCTATTCGTCAAGCCGTAGCCGCTCGCAGTACCCTGGGTGCAACAGCTGTGCAGGGTTAACTTGTTGGGAAATATTCTGGAACTACAACACAACACTAGAAAAACTGAAAACCCACCATGTCCATGTCGCCTTCTCGAACCTCGTTGTCCAAAGCGCGGATCCCCCTAAGACATGACATCTCGGCCGGTATAGCGGTCTGGCGGTCCATCAGTCGGGCTTCTCCATCACGGGCTTCCAAACCCTATTGGAAATAATAAGCCAGCGCACGGGAAATTCTAAACACCCCCCAGCCCAGCCCTGCTGTCATCGATGGCGCTTACAGGTGGACGTGTCTTGGTCCTGAAACCCTGCAAGTTCCCCCGGCAGCTAGAGTGGTCGGCACCGGAGCCACGGTTCTGAGCGGTCCGGGGGCTACGGGGAATAGAGCCCCTGCGTCCGGACAACGCTTGGGTTGGGCGCAAGTCGTGCTAGACAGCGTGTCCGTTGGACCTGCAAGCTGGACTTTACAGGCGGTCGAGATACGGAATAAACTGTATTGTGTGGAAACAAAGTCAAGCCGTGTTTCTCACCACACCCCCAACGCTTTTCTTGAGCCGTTGATACCGATGCTGATGCGGCACTTGCACGGCATCTGTCCCCATATCCGGAGCAGAGGGCTTCCCATCGCATGGCGAGCAGGGATATTTCCAACGGGCCAGCATATCCCATCCGAAAGTGACCGCCGCCCCGGGTGATCTGACTCTTTCGGTTCAGAAGTACCGTGGGTTAGGAGCCCGCAACAGGAACAGGGTTTGGAGTGGAAGATAAAGCGAAGGGGAAGGGG